>JAQGAR010000281.1:0-17898 GCA_034697865.1 Oribatida sp. | reverse complement strand
AAAAATTTGCCGCAACTCTTATGACGTGGAGTTGAGCCGAGTTTGGCTGCGAACTCAATTTATCTTGATATTGTATCGCAAGATAATATAGGGTTTGGCAAACATTTCACTCATATTTGGTCCAATCAATGATTCAGCTGCTGGTTAATCAGATGAGAGATGAAAGAGAGTAGGAGCAGGATTTAGGAGCACAGCTCTTAGGGAGAGGCACTCGCTCTGGCATTAATGAAATTGAACTCTATATTCAATATAATAAGTTCTGAATCACACTTCTCTTCTTTGTGTACATTTAAGGTCTGTACGACAGTGTGTCTAACCCTCCGACTATTTGGTTGAGAAACTAATTCCCAAATTAAATGTATTGCAACGATTCACATAAGAGATTGTGAGAGATTCAAAACTCACCGTTTATTCGCAAATTTAATCAATTTATTCCTTCATTTGTTCCAAGTTATGAAAATACACAGAAAACAACACTTTTTTAGCTGAAACCCAAAACCTAAAACACAAATTGAAAGACTGACACAAAAGAGAGACCACTGCAAACTGGTGGCCATCTGGACTGACCTAAACTATTGCTTTATTTGAGTGTCTCAGTTTAAATTCAATGTCATACCTGAATTGGACCGTCAAACCCAATCAAAACAGTATATTCGTCTAAGTATTGGCTTTACATAAACTTTATGGCAGTGAAGACATTCTTAGCTAACTTTGGTCTTCAATGTTGTCTTTTATTATTTTATAACACTGTATATGGCCTGAGGTAGTGGTGACTGAGAGCTGAATCCTGCACTTTCACTTTACTTACGTAACGATTGCACTTTGAGTGCAATTAAGACCTCAGGCCTTATACTGTGCTATAAAATAATAAAAGACATAACATTGAAGATGAAAGTTCGCTAAGAAAGCCTTCAATACCATAAAGTTTAAGTCAGTATCCACTCCAATGGATATACTTTGGTTTAGTATGACTGCCCGACTCAGGTATGACATTGAATTCAAATTCGCTCGCTTAGAATATAAAAGTTGAGGTCAGTCCAGATAACCAATAGTTGAGAGAAGCTCTTTGTGTCATTCACATTATTTTTGGTCAGTCGATGTCATTGCCTTAACTTAACTCAATTCATATGTTTCTGTTTTCAAATCTTTATTTGAAATATTCAATATTCAACTCTTCGGTAAGTTTTAACATTTGCCCAAAAATCTATATAAAATCAGCTCTATTATCTGTAAAGTAGTATGCTCTTGATCACGTAAGCTCACGTAAAATCAAATAAATGAATCTTATAAATATTATGGAGCAAATTAATAATATACCGATAATTTAAAATAATTATTCTTGTTCTTTTTAAACAAAGGCATTTTGAATAGCCTTTATTTTTTCTCAATTCTGATTCGACCAAAAAGCAAATTAAACGAGAATTGAAGTAAAATTAACCCCTTATCTTAACTAGAGTTTTGGTACATAAAATCATTGGTCAATGAAATGTACTCTCAATGTACCAAGGGTGTTTAAAGAAGGCTATAGGTCGAACCCCACTGAAATTTGTCAAAGCCTACCCTTTTTGCATTATTTTTTAAGGATTTTCGTTTTGAAAATACTACCTACAACCCACCGAGTTCAGGTGCCTTGGGTTTTAACTCATCTACTCACACTATTTTAGTAATTTTCTTAAGATAATAAATTAAATATACCTATGTAAACTACCTAAATTGGATAAAATATGTCCCAAACCGCTGAAAATTTAGATTTAATTGGGTGGATATTACAGGCAAAAGAACCTGGGCTAGGCAATACTATTTGTTAAAATGATCAGAACGAAAGTGAAAACATTTATAAAAGACAACAGTATTTTAAATATAAATGAAGCAAAACTAATTAATTTATGTTTGGCTATAAATTCAATGAAAACATTAAGGATAATGTCGCATGGTGCTGAGCAAAATTGAATTTTTTAATGAGCTATAATAAATTTTAATTGAAAATTATTCGAGTCAAACATCAAAGCAAGAATTCTGGTAAATTTCATCTTATTTTCAATTAAATCAGAGCCGACTTTTGGTATTTGACTTTAAAACAGCAAATGATTAAAAATGATTGCAATTTTCAAATACCAAATCAGTTTTTTTGGGTCTCGACTTCTTATCAAAAAAATAATTATATGATTGAAACCTGAAATTCTTTGATTTCTGAAAAAAAACTGATGAAAATTAAGTCATTAAAGAATCCTAAATTGTTAATATAATTTATTTTATTTATGTTTTACTTTTAGTAATAATTGATGGATGAATCGCTTGAATAATTGTCTTATTTATATTACTGTCAATTAATGTCTTCATTAAAATATAGTATAATTGAGAATAAATTGAATAAATACTGGATTTAGTATTTAATGACATAAAAATGAAAGTTAAGACCAATAATGCGCTAATTTTGAGGAAAAGTTAATAAAATTATTCTTAACTCTGTTTGACAGCAGCTTATAGAGGGAAGTGGTGTTTTGATCGCAATTTTATGCCCAAAAATAGCATTTAATGCCCAAATAATCATTAATTCGATTTGTTTTTGCTTTTATTCAACGCTTTTTATGATTAACAGATTTATTGTTTCGGCACTACTTTTGCCTCAAATTGTAGTTTAGTTAAATTTTTATACTCGAGAACCAAATAAATACGACAAATGTGTTGAGACCGGGCTTTGAGTCGGTGTTTGCAATGTCTGATTTCCTGGTGGGTTAATTTTGTAGATTCTCTATTTAATTGTTATTTTGTTGGTAATTATTTATCTAAATTATCAAATAATTTGTAATATTAGTCATTGGCTTTCATTTGACAATTTTCATGTCATAAATGGAGTCATTTTTGAGGCATTTTCATATTTAAGGCCACATGACGTCCATTTATACCATTCTTACCATTTATTCCCTCTATAGGTCCCTTTCTTTTCATTTGCGAACTCATCTGCTCTTTCTTTGAGTGCGGCCTTACATTTAGTTATGCGGCAAAAGCCGGTTGGCTCAGCGCTGAGCGCTGCAAAGTTTAACATTGAAGCCAGTCGTTGATTCGAGGCCTTACTGTGCATACAATTATTATAAATAGTCATTCAGAGCGCTTCTAATGCATGTATTTCTTTAAGGATTTATGTCGAAAAAAGGAATAAACAATAGTTTAGAAGACATATGATTGTCGTCTGAGTTAAGACGAGAATAGATTCGGCCGTCAGTTGAGCCTCGCGTGAGAAACAGATATTGGATTCGTAACAATCACTTCTATTACATCCTTTGGAGCTCAACATATCATTACATCTGAACATAAAACAGCTTTGAATTTTCAAAAATATAAAAATTGCAGTAATTCAGCTAGTTCTAATTATAAACCATTTTTTTACTAAATTTGTCTTTTTATCTTATTTCCAGAGAACAATGTTTTGAATCAATTTTGAAGTTTCGGTTTCCATTCAGTTTAGATTTGACTCTATATTTAGATGCAATCGATTCCCATTATATCCATTAGTCAGACGACTCAAACTTACTTCAGTCTCTCTCTCTCTCTCTCTCTCTCTCTCTCTCTCTCTCTCTCTCTCTCTCTCTCTCTCTCTCTCTGCGTATTTTCTTTTTCTTAGACTTTATTGCAAATCAATATTAGAGAAAATTTTATTCACTAAACTTGTTTGAAGTTATCTCCTTAATGATTAATGAACTTTTCTATCTCATAATGATGATCAAGGATACTTCTCGATAATCATTCATATCTGAGTTATGGATTTTGCTTGGAGATTCAGATTTTGTCAAAAAAAAGAAATAAAGTTATTAATTAGAAATTCATCTTTTTCAAAGCTTTCTCAAATGATAATTTATTCATTTATTGGCAAATATTCACTGATTATCTCAGCATTTCTTTGCTTATTTTAAATTATCGTTTCCTCAGACTTAAAGTCGCCGCCAATTAAATGTCAATTTCACTAAATTCAAGTCAACTAAAAAATTAGTGCATTTATGTCTGAGTAGATATTGTCTCCCCCTTTAAGTGAATGAGTTAATGTTACTCTCTGAAATTAAATTCAGTTGAAAGGGAACATGATCTTACCAATCTACATGTAGTCTTATTATACATGTATGTCTATTTCTTTAATTATAGTACATGCAATATCTTCCAAAAGTAACAATCTTTTATACATCAATGAATATAATGAAAGTAAAACATTTTCATTTCATCTGTCGGTATATTTCATTTGAATTTTAATTAGAGTGTCCTATCAAGATATTATTAAAATAAACAGAATAAATGTTTGATTGTGTAGTGAAAGCAAATACCAAATATGTGAGTCAATGCTCGCCAGATATCGCGTTATGAACTGTAAGGCAGAGAGGAATACTAACTCAGTATTACTGAATCTATTCTGGTTTGAATGCTCAAATCTCGATCCACTCGACAGGGAGCACAACCTATCAGATGAATTGTTAACTGAGAAAAACTGGAACTACTAGAATTTAGATTGCTTGTCCTTCAAATTAACTTTTATGGATTAATCTAACATTTTCTTAATGAACGACATTTTAATGTATTTTCAATATGAAGGTCTCATCCATTTGACTATTTCATGTCTTTCATACGGATTTCAGTTCAGGTGTAGTTTAGAAATAAAATGAGCCATTCAATTCCATTCAACAATTATTAATTCACTCAAACATTAAAAATATGTAAACAATGTTATTTTTATTGAGGCATTTTAGTGTAAAAATAGACTATGAATTTGAATTGAAATTTGGTTAATTTTGGTGGTTGCATTCAAATTTATCAAAAAATAAATAAATGATTGAATATTTGTTATATTTTTTAATTTTATGCTTTTATTTAAACGAAAATATTTATGCATTTATGACATCCATATCTCAGAACAATATTATTAAAAAAGCATAAAATGATTATATTTAACGATAATTTATTAATTATTCAATAATAAAAGTCTAATCATTTTTAACACTATAATAAAAATTGCAATTTAGAGACAATTTATGGTTTGTCTGAATGTCATTCTCTGGTTTTTTCGGTCGACTCAGTCTTGCCGTTCAAAAGACAGATTTAAATAAGAATTTATGCAAAATATTTTCCCACTTCATTCACAAGTAGTAAACTTTAGAAAATCTTAACATAAAATCGATTTTAAAATTCATAACAAATGTGTTTTCAGGTTTTGCAGTGATTTACAATTTTTTCGTTGCATTTCTAACCAAAGCCTGAGTTTTTCATTACAATAGAAGTCGTATATTGCGGTCAAAATTCTTTTGTAGTTATGATGAGATTCTGTGCATTCAGATGGACATAAAGCTCAACCAGATTTTAGTGTTGGAGCGGAAGTGTGCTTGAACTTATTTTAGTCGCACCGACTCTCAGTTCACATCTTTTACTTTGCACTCATTTATTGACTTACATTCTGTTAGGTATAATCTCTTGACTTAATAGAATTTTTTGTATTTTAAAGTATTTTTTCTGATTCTTTGAGTTAAACATATTTTTGGCCCATAATTCTCATAATTCAATTGAGTTTTAAATTTTCGGAGTCATTGGCGCATAAATTTGTCAAAATAGTGATTAAGAAATAATTTTTGATAAATTGCATTCTAGAAGAGTAAACTTTATTTCTCTTGAATTTTAGTGTCTAATAGAGCCTAAGTCTAAGAGTGAGTTACACCAGCAGTAAATCCAATGCACAGACACTGAATTGATGAAAAGTAGAGCCACATTACCGAAAAAAGTTTCGGAGCAATATTTGTCGTTTATCTTTAGAAACAGCTGTTGTTGATGTTGTTATTACATTTGTGTCTTTCATTTTTTAGCTGACATAGGATTTGCTTTAACTTATGTCGGCTTTAAGCCAATACATAGTCAACGGATGAGAATTGCATAGATATGACAATCCGTGAGCAAATTTCTAGTTATGCAAAAAATATTTTGGAGTTAAAAGTTGTTTCATTTCTCGATTCTTATTGTTATTGTGCCCCAGAATTTGTTCTGTACAGAAACACAGGCAGCGAACACTGTGCTCTAGTGTTGAGTATTGCAACAACAATACGATTAACTGATGCCTAGTTAATAATTCATGCCTTTGTGTTCTCTGAAGCCGCTCTTTACTGAAATTTCTTCGCAAAAAAGTCATAAATAACTCAAAATAGAAAAATCCTAAACAACGCCTTTAAATAATAGTGAAGTGCATCAGTTGTGGCACAAATAGCATAACTTTAAGATATTTTTGCCAGAATTGTCGATCTGAACCTATATAACTGATCTTAAAATTTTATTTAAGAACCTATACATTGTCTACAATTGCTTTTAGGGCTGTTCTCATCCAATCAATAATATTGTTCTTCTATTTATATATAAATAAATATAAAAACTCGTTAGTCGTTACGCTTTTTATTCAATTCAGTTATGTTTCAGAAATGTTTAAAAATTGTATTAAATTTTAGAAATAGTCAGACCCTAAATGAATGGCAATACCTTTCTTTTGGGTTATTCTTTTCAATAAATGATTATTTGTCATTCAAATATGATTTACAGTCAATTTGCGGGGTTGTGCCAATTCAGTCAAATGAATGAATACGAGCCTTTATTAAGCCTACCTTGTTAGTTTTAGATTCTTTTAATTCATCCATTAGTTTTCATTTGTGTTTGCATTCGTAACTCAGACCAAAGCTTTGAATATTATTAGTTTTTGTTGATTAAACAGAAAACATGTGTAAAACTAGAGCTTAAAATCTTTATTATATTTATTTTTGTATTTTATTGTTAGTTATTATTATTAAAATATTGAGAGAAGTTATCTTGGAATACATTGTGTTGGATCTAATCTGTTGTAAAACAGCTGCCATTCGCCTGTTTTACTATTTTGGAGAAATGCATTATCTCTACGCCAATAGATTCTCGTTTTTTAGCTTTAATTTGAATTCTGGTTCTGAGTCTCCTCTAAGAATGTTGTTTAGAAAGTCCTGTGTGTCGGCTGAACCCCAACTCCCCACTAGTAAGTCATGTATTTTCTCCCCATTGGATAAATGTCAAATTACGATTTACTGCATCCTTGTCCTCCTCTCTCTTTTCCTTCGGGGTCACATCAGAGGTCAGCCAATGAGAGATTGTGCGACGAATACACCGCTGAGTGAGTTATTATGCAATGCGAGCCCTGTTTCTCACATTTCGTACATTAATTATAAATCAAACTCATATACCAATAGTTACAACGTTTTCGACCATATTTTTAACTTACATTTCTCTACAGATTTTCCAATTTTCACAAAATATTGAATCATATTTTATAATAGAAATTATTATTTTTTTCTTTATATACTTTATTGTGAAGTGATTTACTTGAGGACCCATTTTCACGTATTTATCCGAACCGACCATAAATTTCAATGTTATTGTAGTTTTCAATTACTTTTACAGAATTAAGTTTTTAATTAAAATAGTTTCTTCTATTAAAATATGTTCTTGCTATTGTCTCAAACAAACTCTTAACTCTCAAGGAATGGTCAGAAAGAAGATGAAGAAATGAAGTTAAGGGTGGTCTTATTTATTTCTTTCATATTAAGGTCACTGATTTAATTTTAAAATAATTGAAAGTTTGTCGATATGATTAGAATTCTTGTCATTTTAGAGCAGGTTTTGTGTGATTCCCATAATAATAATTCTTTTAAAAGCTTTTAAATTATATGAACAGACTGTTTATATCAGAATAAATAATCTTAAAAATCAAAAGAATTCTTTTTAGATGTGATATGAGTTGAGAAAAGGCAGTTTCTCGGCAAAACTTTGTCTCAAATTTCTGAATCTCAACTCAAATAATATCTCATAAATATTGAGATCTCATTATATTCGAGTACTTAAAGTGAAACCAAAAGCAGTCTTAACTCATATAATAATTATTCGGTACAACTAACAGATAAAACATTAGATTTTTTAAACCAAAGTTATATACGAAACCTTAAAATCCTATTAATTTTTCTCTCACTTTAAGAAAATACTTCAACCAATAAGTTGTCTAAATTAAGGAAAGGAAGTTACCTGGATTAACTCCTAAATTAGTTAATATATATATATGATGTAGGTGATCAGTGATTTTTAGTTACAACAGAATACTTAAAAGAAGCAGTTCTGTGAAAATCTCATTTGAATGTTGGACAATATTCAAATAAAGCCTTAACTGAATGGAAGCCAAACCCAAAAATATCGATCGTTTAGAGATTTTTCGATTATACGTTTACTGAGGGCTTAATTCAAACAAAGTATTCGCTGCGATATCAAAGTCATAACGCGTTTCGGATAATTTATCGTCCATTTTAGGCTTCCGTTATGACAAATCTTTATCTCAGTCACACTCCTATCTAAAATTATAAAACTCTCTCTCTCTCTCTCTCTCTCTCTCTCTCTCTCTCTCTCTCTCTCTCTCGCAGTGTTGGAGTACTTCTCTTATTGCTATTATTAATGAGGAGCATAAGAAAATATATGGCAAACGAGATGCTAGCCTTTACTCCACCCACACTCTGATAAGAGAAATCTTTATATTTAGTATATTCAGTGCATTCGGTCCTTTAGTGAAATCCAATCGATTTGAGTGCATTTTTGGAACTCTATTCTCCCGGGTTTGACATTCAGTGAATGCGTCCCCACGAGAGACAAGGCTTCACATACAATATATGATGTAATTTTAGGATTAGTTATCTCTACTTTAGTCCAATCCCCTCAATGAGAAGCAAATCTAAAGCACAACTTGTTATCGATTCCTTTCTCAAGTATATGAAATATCAGAGCAAAGCAAAATTGTTTCAACCAAACTATGTTTGAGTTGACAATGAAACGGGTCGTTTAGTAATTCCAATCTTAACAATAACACGATTTTATAGAAGATTCAGTCGAAGAAAATTGTAAAAAAATAAGTGGAATTTAAATGCATATAAATAATCAAATGCGAGACCGAAAGTGAAAAATATGTTAATTATTGCTTCAATCGAATGGAGACTCAATTTATTTAGAGTTGAGTCACAAATAAAAGAAAACACAAAGTTTTAGGAAATTTATGCCTCAAAACAAAAATAAACAGAAAACAAGAGTCCTATCAAATGTCATACTATTCGTGATCTCTTCAAAATGTTAGCGAATGTTGTTTTTCTGGACTTTTTTCAAACCTATAATTACTGAGCGTTGGAGTCATTCGGGAATTCTCTTTCGGCGTATATATTATGAGAATAACTGTAGCATCGGTTCCACCGCTTCCATCACTTTTGGCGTAATTGTATGTAATATTTCCAAACGTCTAATATTGCTCTCCATTAATGTATCGATTTTAAGGCACAGGTGGTCACGACGTTCCACTAGTTTACCATCTCTTGGCTTCTGATATTCGCTGAATTGTGAGACATTTGTGCCAATTATTTATTTCTTTGTCCATAAACTAAGAACTCATTTCGTTTAAAGTGACGCCGATTTCGGACACAAAAACAACAACTTATTCACTCAAGACTTCAAAGTTAGTCCTGAAATAAAACATTTTTTGTTATGTCTCAATTAATTATGGTCAACAAATTGATCTAGGCTTCTATCATAAATTGGCACTAATTATGAGAAACTTGTGATAAATTGAATCTAAAACTGATTTATTAATAACAGAATTTTTTTGGAGTAATCATTCAATAAAAATTATGTTTAAATCAGATAAATATTGGCTTATCTTAAGGAATGGCTGAAAACGACTTATTATTTATTACAATTAGGTTTAACTTCAATCATATTATAATAGTTATAGTCTTTTGATTGAAGTCGCATTTGATTTGAATTTTAATCAACGAAACGCAAGTTTAACAAAATTTTCACCAAAAATCCCCTGAGCTGGAGAAATCACCGAATTCCCTCAAAGCGCGAAGGGAAGCGACAATTTTTAGTAATAGCCTTTCGATCCCCCTAAAATCGCTGCCCTACCATAAAGAGAAAGATTGTTTGTCATTAAGTCATAATAAAATTGAATCAGAATATTCAAGTGAATAAAAGAAACACGAAATTTAAAATAAAGTAAAGTTTTTCCACCCCTTCATAACAATTTGTTTGGTTATTGTTTTATTTTAAACAAAATAAGTTAATAAAGAACAAAACTTTTGAAGCCATTAATATGTTTCAAAACTTTGATTAAAATTTATTAGTTTTCGATTTTTTGAAGCTTTAATATATCGAATGGATATTAGAATGCTTTCTAATCATTAACTAAGATCAATGATAATCCAAACTCGGTGGTCTAGGGGGTTTAAAAACAAAAAATGTCTAATTGAAAATGCTGCCAAATTGAAAAGAAACCACAAATCTGGCGCCTTAGTTCGCTAGGGGAAAACCAAAAATATTTGCCATTTTGATCGATCAAATCTTGGAGAAAGGTTTACCTAGACTTTCCACGCTAGGAAGTTTTTACCTTACCCCTGGCTATCCCTGACTAAGAAAGTTTATCTAACATCTAAGATAGTTTTTGATGTTGATCCATCTCAATTTCATTAAAAATAGAGAAATATACAATATGTCTGCTAACAATGGGCTAACATAAGGCAAAAAAAAGTCAATATTTGTATTGGTTTGAAAAAATTCTTCAATGTGTTTACTTAGGGAAAAGTGAAAAAGGTATTGCATAGCTTTTGTGTAGAGTTACTAAGGGGGGGGGGGTAATCTGAAAAGATCTTGAACACTCAGCCACCTCAAAGGCATTCAGAAATAATTTTTAGGGTAATATTTAGGGTAATTTAAACTAAATTTAGGCTTAATTTAGCCGAAAACCGATTAAAATTGCCAATATCGGTAAATTTAAGTAAAAATTGCGGATCCCATCCTGAATCTCCCCTGAGCTGGAGACAAAAAATCCCCCTATCGCCCTCTGAAATCGAAAAGCTTGCTTTTGTCTTGGATCTATAGATCTAGAATCTAGTTGATATAATATTTTGAACTACACATTAGGTCTACACATAAAATAAAGATTTGCAATCAATAATAGAATCTCGACTTTTGGATGATTGTGATATTGCTTTGAATTCTGAGCTATTTTTCAATGATATCTTTTTTGAATTCTTATTTCGAAGAAATCAATAGTTTATCCAAAGCTAATACTTTTGTCTTTCACTTTAATAAATATAAAGAAAAATAATTTTAAAAATAATAATAAAGTTTTATTGCAATGAAAACAAGGAATTGCGGATACGATGTGTGAGAATAAAATTGAATATAAAGTTATTTACCTCGAAATACAAGTCCAATATTTTTGGTTTTGGTCTTTTGCTGAATTCAGAAGTTTCACATTCTTTGAGAAGATATAAATTCAGGTTTGAAACGTCAGATCATTTATCTTTGATATGATTTGATATATTAATACATCATATACAAGAAGAAATATTACCAGTTTCACTTTAAAATATAATGAATAGGTTTCGTGATCTGAATATCATTCTGTCTCTTCTCAAGAAATATAGTTTTCAACTGAAAAATGTTTGACTCGAACATATTTGCGATTGTTTTGTACAATATCTCAATGACTTAAGGTTAGGCTCTCGACAGACATTCATGCGACACACCTTTAAACTTGAAATGTCTTTATTGAGGCACTTATTCAACGCTTAGACCAGTAGTGGTCATATAATGCAAATCCATGGCTTCACTTGGGCTCCAAACCCGCTCTTTTACGACACAATTAGACAACATTTACAGTAAAGTGCACTAAAGGTCACTGCATTAAACTTTTTTAAATGAGTCCTTCCCTTTCCCATCCTTTGCCCGATAGGAAGTCCAATTTTTACAATTTTTCAAAATAAGATCAAACTAATTGAAATGATGGGAGCAAGCAAAATTCAAATAATCAATTTACATATGGAGTTTATTTGGTTCTTTTGTTGATGGAAATGCTTTTGGTAGAGGGTTTTACACCTGGGCTAGCCAAGGGGGTAGACATTTTACCCCCTTAGAACCGAAAAATTCTGAAATACCCCTTCTAGAAATCGAAGCGCTGAGGAACAATGACTGACGCGCGAAGCTCAGCGCTCAGCGAAGCGCAACGGCCATTTTTTCCCGCCATAAGCTGTCATTTTCGGCCATTTTGTCCGTCATTTTCGGTAATTTCGCCGAAAAAACTGGAATTATACTGAATTAACGTCAATTTTAACTAGATTTAAGCGTTTAAAGTGGTTTAAACTCGTATTTACGCTTGAAATCGACCATTTCCGGTCAATGGTCGCCATGAAACTACCCTGCTAGACCCCCCCCCCCTCCCTAGAAAATTGCCTGAAAATTTTGCAATACTACCTCCCTAGAGCCTCGGAGCTTGGCTAGCCCTGGTTTTAGACTGAGCCACTGATTTAAGATTAGCTTAAAATTTGTCGGGTAATTAAACCGTTGGATACAAATTAAAGAATTCACACTTCAATTATCGGAATAAAATATGAGAGACAGTAATAATTTCATCAATAAATCAACCGATCGTTAAATAATTAATGGTATGTATGAAAAATAATAAGATTCATGGATGTGCAGTGACTGCAGTCCCTTAAATAGAATTCACATCAAGTTTTACTATGTTTTGCAGTTTGCAGTTGAAATGAGTTTTTATGTTTTCTTGATATTATTTGCAAAGGTAGAAATTATATTGTAAATATTCATTTGTAAATTAGAAGATAACTTTAAGTTGATTTAATAGACTGCACATCACTGATACTATTCATAGAAAGAAGTGTTAAGAGGAATGACTTTTATTGCGTTCGCATTAAACAGATTATACGTGTAGGTAGAACTCAATTGTTTTTTAATTTAAAATTTAAATTAATTAATAATCTCAGTTCTTTTATTTAAAAATTAATTTTAAAACATAGTAGAACGCGATTTTTATTATATCATTTTACAATCTTGGGTAAAGCATTTTTCTTGGTAAGTTTCGTTAAATATATTTTTAATTCAATAATCTATCAACTTTACTCTATGTGATATTAATAAACAACACAAAGGAGAATATTGTGATTTAGAGCTCTGGTATGACAATCGATGGTAGAGTTCATCCCGTCATATTTTTGCTTATAAGAAGAAAATATTAAAGCAAATAATGATTTTAGTTGTTTATGATATAACTGTTGTGTTGAGCCAATAATAACTCATCAATTGAGTGGTGCGACAAATAAAGTAACTCTGACTATGAAGATGTCAGTTAAAGACAAAATTGTCTGATAATGGTTTTGGTCATCACTTTAACACAAGTAAGTCATAGTAACTCATTCTAATGTCTGTCGCTTTTGTTTGTTATGACTTTAATGAAATATTATTCATTTCGTTCAATAGATATAGAGATTCACATATTTTATTAACAATAGAAACTAAGCTCACTATCTATCGCACAGATATAACGATGGGATCCCTCACAGCTATATCTCACTCTCGGCTCAATAAATATACATTCGTTATATATATGAGTGTCTCTTCTCAATGTATACTTTACATAACAGGGTGAGTAATATTTGAATTATTAATGTTAGACTTATGCACACCACTCATACCACTCTTGAATTCATGAATATTTAGATGTGATGTCGTACTCACACAATGGCCAACTCGTCAGTTTGTTTTCCACAAAGTAGTTCCCAACTATTGCGACTGACCCCAGACACACTATGGGTCCTACGATGGCCTAATTATATCGAAAAATATAAATTGCAAAATTGAATCAATGAAAATCTAATTTGGATTCACAGACGAATCAACTTATTTCATGATTTTTGGATTTATAATAACAACTCTGAAAGGATTTGGTCCACACTTAAGATTGTCTTCCAAGAAATGGTAAGTTTTGAATATAATTATTAGTTGATTATAACTTTGAGGTGGAATTTAAAATAGAGCTGAAGTGCGAAATCATTGAATCGATTGTCCCGTAAATTGATTATAGTTTTGGTGTAATTATTTGGAGATAAAAGTGTTTCTTATTTAAAATATTTTTAGTTTTTTTTCTATAAATGGTTTTTTGGCGAATAAGAGAAACAGAATTATTTACGGAGAGCACAGCTATCCTATTGTAGATAAAAGCGAGGCTGCGCTGCACTGTAAGGGGGCCGAAACCAACGCCAAAATGATTGATTACAGTTTGTATGGCTTGCTTTGCCTCTTGGCTCTGCTTTTGCACCAAAATGGAGTTCTGAGAGTGAGTTCTCTTCACCAGTGATATTATAACCGATACCAGAGCGCGAAGAAGCCATTGCAGAGTGGCTGACATTATTGTCAATTGAGTGGATCAAAGCTCACAATCGTTCGGTTCCATAATTCTGGTGTAAAGTTATGTTCTTATGAATTGTGCCATAAATTCAATGATAGTATAATTATTTTTTAATAAACAAATTGCGAAAACAAATATTCAAACGAATTGGCGGCAAACAAATTGCAATCGACAAAAGGTAAGATTTTAAGACATGTCATTTCTGTCCCATTCAGTTGTGATATCACTTTAATTATGACTCGTTTCAAACGCTGTAATACTTTTGTGTTTATATTATCGTTGAGTAGAGAAGTGATGCTAAACGTCGGTCGATGTCAGACATATAACAGTAAATGTGATGTTTATGAGCACTAGAATTGAGTTATTGAACGACCGACTGGAGGCTGAGCTGAGGCTAAGGCTAACGCTTTAGCTCTCATTTGTATTTACTATTGAAGAGTCGCCATAACTATAATAATAATCCAAGTTATTGTCATTTCGAAGACAAATATTGATTTCTAAATCATTGTTAAGTTAAACATGAAAATAAATTTGATGACAGGTAACTTTAATACTAATACCAGCGCTAATGGCAACCATAAGAGTTACGGGACAGTTAGAGACAGTTTGTGACAGTAATAAAAGTAGAGGGGCTCCCAATCACTTGAACTGGCGATTAGGCCCACCATAAACACCCTCTAACAAGCCATAAATGTGCAATAAATTGCATCACTAGTGCTTTTTTACCCCGTTATAAAACAGTAACTTTTATATAATGTAATTGTAATTACAGGTCGTAAAAGAGTGCAGTGACTGACCCACTAAAGAATGTTTCAAATGTTTTTCAATTCTTGTTTTGGTAATAAAGCACAGAATCTCAACCAAAACCCAATTCAAAGCACTTTGTCTTCCAAACTATGAATTGGTTTGCATTTCTTCTTATAAGAGATTTTTGGTTTATTACCTTTGAGTTTCTTCTTCTCAGTTCACTTGTCTTTTGAATCTCATGAGAAAAACGTCTCTTATTTTTCTCTGCATTTATTATTTATTTCGATATTTCGTTGAATTTTTACAAAAATCATTGAATCGAATGAAAGTTTGAGTAATTTATATGAAAAATGAGTGTTTGTATGACTTTTGGTCTGTTCTTGTGGTCAAAGTGTGTGTCAATTAATTTCTGGCAAAATATTAATTTGAAGCCACCCTAAGGTAAAGGATATTTCATAAGTTATTGGGGAAGTACTCAACTGTTCAGAGCTGTTATGGTAAGCAATTGAGTCGCGGGTTTGGCTCACAATTTTAAAATTATAGCTCAAGTTATTGCCATAATTCTGATGTCTTAACTTTCACTCCAATACCTTTACTCCGATAGTTAGCTATTAATGAATAACTTTTAATGAAGTGGGAGTTGTTGTCAGTGTTATCCGATTGCTTCGCATTGAATTATAAATGAGAAGCAAAGGCTAAGACTCTAATTAATAGATTCTATTCATAGAAACTCTCGAGAAGTTGTGATTTTGATTACCACTTAAACAATGATCCGATATTTATAAGGCTTTCCACTCCAACCGATTTACACATTGAGTTAGGAATTAGTATTAAATTGAAACACACTCTTATGTTCTGTTAGTTTTTTAAAATCTTAAATATAATGAATTTGAATTTGAAAGACGTTTAATATTAGAGTTGACTCACTATTGCATTCAATGCTGGCCTAAGATATTGCAATAATTCAAAGGGTTCTCCCGTCGTGTTTCAATGAAAGCAATTTAATGAATTTGCATTCGAATGGTAGTCCTAACCCTAACGCCATCGGTGTTAATATTATTTGCACCGATGATTGATATTATTATAGGGCCAGTGTTTCACTCACTTCTATTCATAACTATTTTGAGTCTAAGAGGATATGTCACACAATTTTTTGATAGCAAAACCGGTCCCACATTTTTTCTGTTGGAAATTATTTGAAAGTTGTCTCACTCTCTTATTTTTTGCAATTTCTTTCTTTGCGATAAATATATAATTATTCGCTCTCTTCTCTCTCTTTCTTTGGCTCATTCTTCAGCCATTTTATCAGTTCTTGGTCTTTGATATTGACTTCAAAGCATTTTTCATTCCTTCTCAGTCTTTCTGATCCAGTTTGTCGATAGGGCACAAGTGGACAATTCATCTTAAATTTTACTTTTTGGCATAAAGTGCCTCATTTATAATCAAATCTATTCGTCGCCAATCGTCCCATACGTCCAAATTATGCTCAGTTGTTGTTTGTCTTGAATACGACACAAATATTCGGGTGAGTCAATAGTCCTTTCAATATAGAGCTAACTTTGCTGTAATGTTAGATCATTGCTGTTTTGGTAGCCATTAGAGGTATAGTCCGTCCAAACTCCGAACGCAATCCACACAAAAATGCTTTTCTTTAATTCTTAAAACCTTTTTACTAAGAAAATGCTTTCAGTTATTAACAAAGAAATGTTTTCTTGATTGCCATTCAAACTATTGAGAGAAAGGAGAGATTAATTGATTGCTTGTCTCTTAAAATGGCATTCAATTAAATTGAGTGAAACAAAAATTTCTAAAAATGAATACAATGTTTGGTTTAGTATTTGTGGCAAAAACCGATTGAATTGCGAAAGAAATTTACATTTGATTGAAGTAAGGAAACGACACATTTTAGTTCTGCACTTGAAATCGATCGAAAATTTATAATTTTTTGTCTTAATATAAACCACTGTTTTATTTGTGAATTTCATTTTTATTTTTGTCGTAAATTTTAGTTTTATTATTTGATTACACTTTTCTCCGCACATAAAATCATTTCTTTTATGATTCAATGAATGAGTTTTTAATTTTGAAATTTATTTTAATTATGGTTTCAAATTTTATACTTCTCTTTATGACTGAGTATATGACTGAAGTGAACAGGTTTAATTCACACTCACATCATATGAATGAAACTCTTTTCCAAATGATATTCACAAATCAATTACATTTGAGTTTATGGCAGATATTTCTCTTAATTTATGAGTTGAGCTCAAAAATAACCTTTCATTCAAAACTCTTAAATGAGAAAACATCTCTTTCTAATGATTCAAATTGAGCTTGATAACTAATAGTATTATTCTCGATGCAATTGTCCTGGATTAAAGATCTATCAATAATGTGATCTAATAAAATATGCCGTTTATTCAATTCAACAAACAGCCATTTTAAAGATTCGGTATCTTCTGATAATTGATCCTTTATTGGTTTGTTGTATGGCTTCTGTGTTTCCCTTTCATATCAAATATCATTAACACTAATAAAAATATTCGAAAAGGTTTTATTAGTTTATCGTTAATTACAAACAAAATGCAGTTAAGGCCAGTTTAGTGATTATGTAGGGTATACTCGCTGTCCTAGTCTAGTCTATTGGGATATTAAATGGATGCACTCCGCTATTCCACTACTATATAACTTTAGGCTAACAAGGAAACTATTTCCTTGGAATCTCTCTGATCCGAAAAATTTTCATATCATTGAAAAGATCTAGATATTATACATAAGTAGGGCTAATTTTTATCTGCTGATGGACAGTTTATATACCCGAAATGGCCACTTTAAATTTCAACATAAAGCTTTTTGCTTCAAACCCAATAGTAAAATACATT
>JAQGAR010000280.1:0-17899 GCA_034697865.1 Oribatida sp. | reverse complement strand
GATTTAACGAAATTAATTTTTAGTGGACTAAATTTTCACAATATGGATGTGGATAATGCAGTTTACCAAATTTAAATATTCGCAGCCATTTAAGAGATATTTAAGTTTTCCGACCTGCTAAACTTTTTGATCCATCTAATATAGGAATGGTCTCCAGCAGGAAAATACACTATACTTAGGCTTCAAGGTTTCTTCAATGGATCAAGGTGTTTTAGGCTTAAAGGTCAGAGAGATTTTAGGCAGAACCCTATTGACCATCACTGGCGTCCATCGATTTATTATAACATAAATGCATTATGTATTGTCATTCAATGAAACTAATGTTTCAAATCAATTGTAACTTTGATTTGGAGTATATTTCTTATATTGAATTGAATACAAGTTTATAAATGATATTCTCATTTGTTATAGGAGTGAATGGAGGACTCAAAACAAGAGACATTTGATTGACATATAATTACGTTTATTAGATAAATGAAAAATGAATTCAATATACAGGATATAAGAATAACATTAGGAATAAATCATCGGTCAAAATGACACCAAACATAATTCAAAATTGAAGCACACATTCAGTCGGTTTATAAATTATAATGAATAGATTGTGAGTTTATCTCCACTTTGACTCTAATTGATTTTCGGCTAAATATTCATTAAAATATAATCCATTTTAATAGAGACTATAATTTGTTTTCTGCAAT
Source organism: Oribatida sp. (assembly GCA_034697865.1). NCBI lineage: Eukaryota > Metazoa > Arthropoda > Arachnida > Sarcoptiformes > Oribatida sp. The sequence goes on along the minus strand of JAQGAR010000280.1, from coordinate 17,198 downwards.
TAATCGATTCGTTTTTGCATAAAATTAGAATTTAAAAATGTTTTAATTAAAGTAAAAATTGGTTTGAGAGTGAAAAAGTGGTGGCTTTTGATGGGTTAACTTAATTATGCATGATGTTTGAATAGCTGGTTGGGCCACAATTCATATATGCGATAAAGCCTTCACTTGAAGCCCAATGGACTGATGACATAGAGATGGCTTGGAATCAGCTCTTCATATATATGGTAAGAGATTTTGTTCATCAAATATATGTCACTGTTTTGGACAGAGATTCAATAGAGAATTAGTTAATGTTTCGTTTCGCAGGGATTTCATATGAAGATTGGAATGTCGAACGCGATGCCGAGTGCAATGTCACCCTTCACAAGACCCACATCTCTACTGACATCAGACATGGATAACATAACAGCCACTGTTTCCACGGACGAGAAGATTATTGAATGAAATACAATCAATGCATTCAATGCTATAAGTATTCATAACTCATATTTTTGCGATACTTCTCATAATTGGAAACCAATAGTAAGAGTGAATGCATTCAAATCGAAACGACTTAAAACACGAAGCCTTGGAATTTGAATTCAAATTTTCATCGAATAAACAGAATATAATATATTATATCAATAATAATATTTGAGAATAAGTATGAAAGAAAAATTATAAAAATGTTCAACCAGTGAAACGTTTTTAGGTGTACTTTGCATTCGTTCCAACCATTCCTTTCTTTTGATCTGTTTTCAAATTTTTATAATTTTCGGACCAGAATTAAAATATATTCAATGAATGTTAAAATTCAAGATTAAACTGAAAGTCATTTCCTGAATAATAATTGTGTGAAAAGTTTGAATAAAACACATGTCTTAAACTGTTTTTGTTGAAAGTGAACGCTAAATATTTGTGAGAAAACCAAGAATTTTCTTCGTTTACAGAATAAGAATTGATTGTAATTTTCAGAGAACCTTATTTCCAACAAAAGTTCAATAAAAAAAATCGTTGAAATTATTTAGAGATGCGTTAAATTCTTGACTTTTAATTTTCTTCACTAATCCTTTGGAAAGAATTTTCAACAAAAGTCAGTCAAATATAAAATAAAAACTTTTAATTGAGTAAAGAGAGTCATAAAAGAATTCTTTCATATATTTAATTAAATTTAATTGAAATACAGTTTAAACAAAATTCATTCCGCTATCAAAAATTAAACATAGAATAAGCCAGGGCTTCATTTGTTTATGTACTAGATAGCCTGCAATCAGCCCAAGGAAGGCATATATGGCTTTGCATATTTTGTATTAGAGTTTATGATAATCTTTATGCAAAAATTTTCATATCATTAGCAATAAATACACTTTTGTGTTTTACACAAACAAACAAAAAATATAAATTGTTGTGAATCCCCTTGCCATTATCCCTTGACACTATTGAGTTGGAAGTGAGACAAATGCTTCAATTTAACAAAATTAGAGCAAAGATGACTACAACAGCAAATTTTGAATTCTTGTTCTATACATTAAACATAATTAATCAAGATCAGTATAAAACCCAAGTGGACTCTATTTTTTCCATCATTTTCTATAAATTTTATTGAATTTGATGGATGCTATTTTATCATTATGCTTTCATATGCTTTCAATAGAAATTATTTGTATTTATGGAAAATGTCAAAGGTAAATATTTCAACCTAAATGTCATATATCGAGTCGAGTCTATCGATTCAAAATACAACGATGCCCATCTTAGTTGTGGATTCCATAATCAACTTTTGAAAAAGATGAATTGAGCGGCAATCTTCTCACAATCCTTGGTTAACCAAGGTATAAACAAACAATGGCAACAAAAAGAATTGTGAAAAGATTTAAAATTTGACAAATACCTCCGAAAAATAATTTCCTTTTCATATGTATCTAAAAAAGTCTGGGAATAAGTATTTAAATCCCATCGAAAATATATATAAGTGTATAAAAGGCCGAATCAATGCATTTCAGAACAGATTCTCTGTTTGTTTTGAATCGCGATCACAAACACGGATCCAAAGCAAAGTAATGCAAACAAAGATTGTTTTCAATTCAGAAAATGTGTTAAAAAATAGTGTTTACTGAGAAGCAAACTTAGAATAGAATATCGATTCAAGTTTTTTAAAGGATACTGAACATACTTCAGGGGGTTCAGCAAATTTTTTCCTCGGGCGAGTATTGGGGATAGAGATAACTCCATAAACCACCAAAAATGGCTTCGCTCGGTAGATGTTCTATAGAGGGTATAGATTCTCATACATTTGAAAGTTATACAATCTGACCCGGTTATAGTGACTTTTTCGGTGCAAGAGAAGTTTGTCCCCTCTATTGCATGTTGTTTTGAGGTCTACTTCACCTAAAACATAAATTTACTCAATCGGTGCTTCACCCAAACGATGTTTTATAACGTTTTGTATTCTATAAATGTGTGTCAGTTGGGAAACTATATTCTAGGGGGAAAATTTTACCCGATAATTTTGCCGATTTGACAGAAGGGGGAGGGGTTGAGTTTAAGACTGAATTTTTTTAAAATTATTCAAAAGTTTATTTATATTTTTGGATTTAATGGAAGCAAACATTACAAAAACGTTAAAAATGATAATAAAAAAAATTGAATTTCAAAGCAAAATACCGAAATGAAAAATATTTGAGTTTGGAATTTAAAATTATATTCAATTTGTGAGTTAAATCATGTTTTATATGTTTACAAATGTTTGGAAGTGTAGGGAATGTCTCTTTGATTTGACGTCTATTACTGACATTTCAGAATTAAATTTTATCGAATTATGTCAAAAGTGCATAAAGAGTACCTTATAGTAAGAGACAGACCATTTGGGCAATTGGTTCTTGTCAACAAATATTTTTGTTCATTCATTCAGCGATAGAAACAGATTTTGAGTCGGCATTCAGTGTCAAACATCACTTCAATTTTCATCCGCCCATTAAATTAAATTCACTCAAAAAGTTTATAATAGAGCTCATAGAAGTTGAACTTGCAAAGTTACATCAAAATTCGATGTAGGAAGCCTTTCCTCTATGAGTTGCATTTCAAATAACATAATTTAAATTTTTAAAAATTCCATTTGGATCCACAAGTTGAGACTAGCCAAAGGCATGTTCAAAATGAGCCTAGTAATCGTGCAAAACTAGTAATGTGAAAGTCAACATAGCTGTCGGTAAAACATCTGACCGCACCAAAATAATCTTTGATAAGAGGCTCTCATTAGGACAGTCACAAAAGTTAGAAATTGTTTTATTCAATTATAAGTAAAACCTTTTGGGATATTAGACACAAATTTTATTACAAAAGAAAAAGTTTTCTCTCATTTCTCTAGAGATTTACATTTTATTGTAAAATAGATACATTTTAGCATTTTTTCGAATAAATAAGTAATTAATTTCTAATAATAACTATAATATAATAATTTTCATATCAATAATGTTTTCTTAAGAAATGATTATTTATTTATTTTGTTTTAATGTGAACTCAAATCGCGAGCTCTTCTCATGTCTTCTGATTTTATTCGATTGTATTTTCTGAATATTTGTGAGTAATTATATCAAGATAATAAGAGACGTTTGGAATGCAAACTATTGGAATGGAGTCTCACATTACCAGAGAGAGATCCAAATGTCAATTTGATTCAGAGAGGAATGCCTTCAAAGACTCGCAATGCGATAGAGTTCCACAACAAAACACTTGTGATAAGAATGAAACAAATAAATGTGAAAATTGGAATTTCATCGACGAATGCAAACTTCGGCCGGAATTTAATGAAACCAAAGTCAAGACCGACGAAGAAGTTATTTTCCACATCTCTGATGAAGTAATCGATTCCCAAATCGAATCTCAAACTAAAGACATTCCAAACGAGTGCTTCAAAAGTCCTATAGAAGAGTTTCGAACAGAAGGCAGAAACTGGCGATACTTTCATACATCGACTTCAACGCCTACTTCAGACAAGAATGTGTTGCCCGAGGTTTCTTTCATATGATCCCAAAAATTATTAAATTATTAGTCATTTTTATTCTTCAGTTAAACGTTTCGAGCATTAATTTAGAAGAAAGTGATTCCGATTTTCTCTTTCAAAGAGAAATATCTCGCTTTCAAATAACCGACGAATTAATTAATTCTTCAATATTTGGTTCATTCGATGAAAATGAAGACAAACAAAATGAATGAATGAATTCAAAGTTAATATACTCTTCAAATTGGAGATCAATTTCCATTTGCATAGAATTCTTAGATTCTTATAAACAGATTTATATTCTTTGAAACCAAAGGTTTTTAAATTAATTTTTGTTTCAATAGATTTTATAGTTTTAATGAATGAAAAGTTTATTTTATGGTTAACTCTATTTCTTTAGAGTTTCATAATTAATGTTTTCAAAAGTGTTTTAATAAAAAGCATTTTTTAAACATTTATTAATTGAAAAATTATTTTAATTAACGATAATTCAAATAAATTAAAAATTAAAAAATATTTGAATCAAAATTATATAATAAAAAGTATTTAAGACTCGATTTTGAAGTCATAATACGGCGGATCGAAAGCCTGAATGCGGACATAACCGTCTTCACCACCACTGCTGAAGCTCTTGCCGTCGGGATGGAAGGCCACCGTTTGAATGGGACCGAAATGGCCTTTCACTCGACCGAACTCTTCCTCGAATATTAAATGGAAAAACCTGGCCTCGAATTTACCGGAGCGGCCGGCTGTGGTGGTCACCTCCATGGCTTCCTGACCACCTCCCAGTACTACATGATCTCTGATCGGAGAAATGGCGGCTGAGTTGACGGGTCGTTCCGTCTTATAAGTCTTGAGATGTTCAAAAGTGTCCGTATCGAATAACTAATTAAAGAAATTGTCCTCAAAATGAGATCAAGTCTTGAGCCAAAAGATACAAACCTTTGCGGTGTTGTCTTTTGAGGCGGAGATGAACATAGTTTGGTCGCTGTTATATTGCAAATCATTGATCTGAAGCTTATGGACGGAAACGTCTTTGACTTTCTTCTTGGGTTGTCTGACCTCCCAATTGACAATATGTCCGCTTTCGTGTCCAGTAATCAAAGACTCGTCGAGTGGTCCCCACAAACTGGACGTCACTTTTTGCATTCCCAGTTCATTGATAGTCATGACAGTCGACAGTCCCTTCATATGATCGGCTTCTCGAATGTCGATGACATGGACTTCGGGCTGCATTCTCATCGCCTGATCCGTTGTGTAGAGAATCAAATTTCCACAATAAGAGAAACTACAGGAGCGGACACTAGTTTTGGTCTGAATGGTGTTGAGTTCGCGACCGGTCTCACAGTCCCATATTTTAAGAGTGGAGTCACCGCCACCGGTCACCACTCTGGATGTGTCCCAATTTGGATCAATACTCCAAACGGCACCGTTGTGTCCGTCAAAAGTGCCCAAACGTTCGCCATTTATGGTATACCAGATATTCGGTGTGTTGTCCTTTGAAGCCGAAAACAGGAGATCTCCTTCTCTGTTGTATTTTATTTGAGTGATAGACCTCTCGTGTCCGTGAAGTGCGTACGGCCTCTGCAGAGGTTAACACATATTTAACTTTGAGTCAAAGAACAAACATTACTCACCATTTGATTAACTATTTATTTGACACAAAATATAATTAACGTTTCAATGAAGTGATTGTGTTTTCAATGGAAACGGAAACAAACATTAGAATAGGGGTCGTCTCATAATCACATTTCAAACATTTCTTAAATTAAACAGAAATTCGAATTTAGTGATAGAAAACCTAGCACATTCATCTAGTTTCTAGCTTAACTCTTTAAAAATAATTTATTTAATCTAAATTAAAAGATAACTTTTTATTTATGAAAATTATTGGAATAACAGTTATAAACTTAAAGATATGAAAATATATTTTTTAATGAATTGAGAATTTCTAAGAATTTGTTTGAAATAATAGTAAAATAGACTCAAAAGAATGAGTAAAGTTAATAATTAATGATCATATGTTTTCATCGCTTCTATTTTTAATTTTATCTGTAATTTTTTCGTATTTTATTAATCACGAGTTGATTGATAACATTGATTTCAAACCAATCAAAACAAAGTTATTTTCCATTGCATATAGTATAAAGAGCTTGTAGCTAGGATCATTTTTAAAGAAAAAGAAGAATTTAATTCAAACTAACTGTGAACTTGTTTAAACAAATTGCGCCTACTTCAGTTCTTGAGTGTATTCTAAGTGTACATAAAATCCCAGATTATGTAATTTTATGACTTAATAGTGTGTTTGTGGCAAATTTATTCATTAAAGTTGTTTCCTTGACTCAATAACCGAGAGCATTATCAATTTACTTTTGGTAATTGTGTGCAATAATCTTAAAACTGTGAAAGTTAATGTAAAATATTGGAGTTCTCTATTGGTCGGTAAGTTTGGAGCAATTTTGGAGAAATCCCCGAATAGTGTCTGAGTTGCTGTCAATTTGCCAAACACTTAATGTTTTCATAATTTAAATGTGAGTTTCAGTGAGAAGTGCTCTCAAAATCAAAAACTATTTCTCCGATCAATAACTCATTGATTAAAAGCAATCTCTAATTGAATTAAACGAATGAACTAATTGTGAGTCAATTGATTAGTGTTTAAAAGTCAATATGAAAAGTGCAAAAACAATGAAATCCAAACCAAATGACACTAAAATTAGTGTTGTTTTAAGTGACGCATAAGTTTTGCTATTATTTCAATGGTTTTGTCGTTTATTTAAAGTCAAGAAAACTTAATAACTGATCATTTAATTTGCATTTCGTGCCAATCAATCACTTAATTAATTATATATTTATATTTGAATCTCATCTTGCATTTGATTTCATGTGATTTTGTTTATATTTTTGTCTTTAATATGATTTCAGTGTTGAAACGCAAATCTCATTATATTTGTTGAAAATGAAATTAATAAAAATCATTAATTACTTAATTTTATTGATAAGTACTCTGTGCAAGTAAGTCAGTCTATCTCTTGTCTAAACCATATCTTATTTGTAAGGATTTGATTTCATTTTCATGATTTAGTTTTTTATATTTAAATCAGAGATGTGCAAAGGAATTAGTTTAGGCTCTCTACTCTGTATCTGGATCTTAGACTTGCTAGAAATCAGTTAAATTGGTTTAACCGGGTTGAAAATTTTTATACTTGAGTATTGGGCGGAAATATGTAATTAATATCAGTTAAATATCCTGGAAGATTCTTTATTAAAAGGCAGACTACATTCCTAGTATAGACTTGATAGAGGAATTCGATTGCCATGGTCATATGTTATTAAATCATAGAAATGTTTGAATAACAAGTGGTTTATCACATTTCAATTTGCTTTACTGTAAATATTTATGTATTAAATCTATTTTTAAAACAATTTTTTGGATCAAAAGCTGCGAAATATCGCCGATAGTTATAACGCCGAAAAAGTTTCGCTTAAATTCCGATCAAAATATAGTGATTATTAGCGACAAAAGCGAATTAATCGATGTCTCGCTCAAAGATTTCAAGACTAATGACGTGATTTTTAATAAGAAATACAATGTCCTCAAAGGTATGACAAATATTTAATTACTCCTAACTTTTCTAAATTTAAGTCTATTGGGAATGCAATGCAATGCCGTTATTTCAAAGGATTTTTATACGTTTATAAGAGAGTATAGAGAATGTAGAAATTCTTTGACTTTCGCTGTAAAGAAAGTTCTGATTTTCTTATTCAATAGGAATTCAAAACATTTAATAGAGAACTGAATGCAATCAACAAAATCCTAAAGCTTTCACTTTTTATGAGAATTTAAATGAGAATAAATTTTTGAATATCATGTTTATCCGAACAAAAATTGTTAAATCAAAGGGATAACAATCAGAGATAAACCACTTTATTGAGTTAGCCTTCAATTTGCATAAACATTTGAATATATTTGGTTTCAATTTTATGGTTTCTAACTCTGAGATAAACTTTAAATCAATTTTCAGTTATTTAGTGAAAGTGATAATAAACCAACAAATAATTATGATAACTGAACTTGGTTATCTGCCGATAACTTTTGTTAAAATTTAATTCTCTGGTGATATCTTCAATTCTCTAAATTCTATTGGAATAAGAAGTTATTAGAAACTTGTATTTGAAGTACAAAATGATTCATTGGATGACTAAGAAGTGTAAACAACATTTAAGTGCAGAAAACGCCTTTAAAACTTAATATTTTCTGCGAAATCTGTGAATTTTGTGTTGAACTTTAAAAAAAACAAGGCAACACCTTTAGGAGCTTGTCGTCAGGCATGTCATGGGCTATCATTAGCGTCAATCACAGAATACCTATCACCGGTATAACTAGCAGGGTCAATATCTTTTTCTTTGTTCTCTTTGATCTAAATTAGATTATTATATGCCATACAATAAACTCATGTTTTATACTGGTTTTTAACAAATAAAAAGTTTATTTAAATGCGGTATAATTTCCGTTGTTTTTGCCTTTTGTTTAATGTAATACAGATTTTTACATTAAATCCTTCGAAAAACAGTTTATTTAAGTGTTTTTTAGATTTTACTTTTTTTTTGTTTAGACTTTATTATCTTCATTATATTTATTACTACTAGTGTAGTAATTTACTAGTGTTGGCTGAAGAGAAAACATGAATAATACATCGTGTATTTTTCTGTAAAATATAGTGAAAAGTGCTTTTGTACAAAACCCTTTTTTTGAGAAAAAACAAGATTATAAAAAAACCCCATAAAATAGAGATTTTGACAACATTTTTTTTATAATACACAATATTTTCAAGTAAACATGATAAAATATTTAAAAATAACAAACAGAACCTCTAATAATTTGGTTTAAAAGTCAGCAATACAAAATCCATTTTGAGAAAAACATGACACCAAGCATCTCTTTTAAAAATTTTAACATGCAACATTATTAAAAATTTCAAATTAGAAAATCACTCTTCCTGTAAAGGTGGAGTAGGCTCTTTTTCAATTTAAATTTAAATTGATCATATCCTATCCCTGAATAAATAGTAGATCAAAAGCAGTGTGCACCAAGCTCTTTGACTTCAGGGGTATTTTCCAAATTTTTCCAGTCAGGGGTTTTGGCTGACCCCCCTTGGTGCACCCTGATTAAAAGTATTCTGTTGCCTGCGGTATCTACTAAAAATATTCAAAATTAGGGTTCAACAATGATATAAATTATATTAAAGTTATTTTACCTTAATTTAGCATGATTTAAAGCTATTTAGATGAAAACATCTAAATCTACATCTAGATTACACAGCATCAACTGCCAGGGAAAAAACGCAATTTTCACTGAAAATTACTGAAAAATGCAAGCCAAAGTAAAAAACATGTTTTTTCCAACCCTATTAACTAACATATTTTTTAAATGCAGTTTTTTATCTCAAGTCCTTCAACGCCGGAACAGAGGATTTTGAACTGAAATCAGTTTTAATGGCTTTTGTCAGATATTACTCGTTTTTAGAGTTATTTCAAAAATTATTGCTTGAGATTATTCTTTAGGACTTTTAGAGCTAGTTAACTTTAATAACATTATTGACATAATCTTTCCTATAAAAATTAATTGAGTTTTCATTCATTTGTTAACAGACGAACCACTGAGAGTTCCGGTGGGGATAAAGAATATCTCGTTATCCGCGACCAAAGTTATTCTTTCTGTGATAAGTGGAACCGAAGAGAAGAGTGAATCACTCATAAAACTAATTCCAAAGTCTGGCTTTGCGTTCATCCAAACAGACAAACCTATATATACTCCAAAGGAAACGGTTTTGATTCGAATGCTTAGACTCGATGACAGACTCAGACCTCTCAACCAAAAAGTCAAACTAAGAATTAAAGTATGTCTCAAATCACTGTTTTATTGCTTTCTTGTAATTCATTATTATTTTCATTAAACACTTATCCTTCAAAACAAAGAATTCTCAGAAAATTATAATAGAAGAAAAGAGTCTGAGCGCCACTCAACCCAACTATTTCATTGACCACAAGTTTGAGTTTCCTCCGGCCCCTAAACTCGGCATTTGGTTCGCAGAGTTATGGTACGGAACAAATGTATGTCATCCCTAAAGAGCACTATTTGTTCGGATCTCTGATTGTTTGTAATCTATTAGTTTTCGACGAATTCGAGCGTTTCTTTCGAAGTAAAAGAATATGTTTTACCGACGTTTTCCATAAAAATAAAATCTCCGAAATTCATACTTCAAAGCAGTAAAAAGATCGACGTCTCAGTCAAAGTAGAGTACGTCTATGGAAAGCCACTGAATGGGACCATTGTGTTCAAGTTTGGTAGCAAACAACCTAATGGAAGAATATCCTACTTTGGAGTCACTTCTGTCAGGAATCTGGCGAACGGTTCGGCCTTTTATTCGATAAACACCAAACAGTTGGAGGATATGCCCTTCTCTTGGTTTCCGGCCGTTAATAACCACAGATTAGTTGTTGAAGTAAATGTTCACGAGAGAGCCACTGGTAAAAAGGATAAGGCTGTCGACGAAAGCGGACTTTTCGTTACGACTCCTTACGTCATATCGTATAGGAATACGTTCTCTGACTTCAAGCCAAACGTCGAAACTTATATTACAGTAAGTTTTGATCACTTCATCAGAAATCTGATAAAAGTTCACAAATATCATAGATTTGAGCTCAAAATTGTTCATTGTTTGCAATTTTGGTTTTATTCAATATATTCGGTTCAGCGGACCGGAAAATACCCAATCATTTATATGTGACCCTGAATCTAATATTTCACATTATTTTACTTTTTAAACAATTTTAAACCAAAATTCTTTAGAAATTTAGAAAGTTTGAAGATTTTCCCAAATTATTTCTATTGTCTCGGAATCAAAATAATCTTTGGATTAATCAATTTTAGGGAACAATGAGGGTTTTTTTTCGGTTTTCCCAAATCATGAAATGCTTATCAAAGCATAAGAAATGAACATAACTTTTATTGCTTTAATTGACATTAATTTATGTGATTATAGGCGCAGGTATTCAATGTGTTGGGAGAGATTGTTGCCGGCCTTCGCATTAAACTTAGTCTGACTGATCAGTCGGGAAAAGTCATACGACACAACTCTTACGCTAATATGTCTTCGTTAGAGACCGACCATTTGGGCCGAATCTCACTCCCAATTACTATCGAAGACGGTGTCAAACAATTGCATGTTTTGGTCAAAACAGATGACACAAACATTAGCCCTTCAGAACAGGCGGAGGCCGAACATGTTCTCTACGTTTACGAAGCAACCGATGGCTTCGTTCACATTACCAGTAAATCAAAGTATAGCACATCACTTGCAGTGGGAGATACCTATCAGAGCCCAATTGTGATCAGAGGGCCCATATCCCAGGACCAAATCTATGTAATTGTTTCGAATCGGGGAAATATCATTCATTCAGAGAGGGTTTTCGCCGACAGAGGTATCAAAATGGAGTTAACCCGAGAAATGGTTCCATCCATAAGACTATTCCTTTTGGGAATCGTCAGAAACGGTGAATTGGTCTCAGACTCCATCAAAATCGATGTCAATGAAGACAAATGTGGTTTAGATATAAGTGTAGAGAACGATACCAAAGAAGTTGTTCCAGGAAAGAAGTTCAATCTATATCTGAATGGTTCTAAAGGAGACAGCGTTGCGCTCCTCGGTGTTGACGAAGCAGTTTATGTCCTTAGAAATGAAGACAAATTAACAAAAAGCAAACTTATGAAGGAATTGTCGAAATCGGATTTGGGCTGCGGTCCCGGTTCTGGTTCTGATTTCACACTTGTAGCCAACAACGCCGGACTCAAAGTTATTACCACAAAAAGTAAATTGAGTGATGAGTCGGACGAAGACCACTGTCTGAGACGAGAGCCTGTCAAACGATCTAAAAGAAATATAGAAACTCTTCTGAATGTCTACACCGGCTTTCTTAGGAAATGTTGTTTATTAGGATCGATGCCAACCAATACCCGGCGCTCCTGTGACCACAAGGCCAACATCATTAAGGAATATATGCCGGAGAGTCTGCAGTGCTATCAGGCATTCCTGGCCTGTTGCAGAGCCAACACTCAGCCTTTGATCTCAGCCTCTGTCGCCAGTATTTGTATTTTTTCATTCATTTTATATTATTTATTGATTTGAGTCTTATTTTTAGATAATAAAAACATAAATATCGATAGAACTCGAATCGGTTCCGGAACTGAAGAGAAATATATTCATATCGCAGATGAAAAAGATTTAGAGGACAAGACATTCATTAGAAAAGACTTTCGAGAGTCGTGGCTCTTCGATATCGTTGTACTCACTGAAAGGTTTGTCTTTAATTCACTAAATGGTTAACTGATCGTCTCTTCGCTTATCAGTTCTACTGCATATCCAGTGACTGTTCCCCATTCAATAACAACCTGGTCTATCATTGGAATGTCAGTCTCAAAGGCCAATGGTTTCTGCATTATGTCGACACCTCTTCGTTTGCGTACATTTCAAGATATATTCATTCAGATAGCACTTCCATATTCTGTGGTACAAAATGAACAGATGGAAATGGTTGTCACTGTTTTTAACTATGGGTCGACTCGATATCCAATTCTTGTTTATATGTATGGCGTCGAAGACATTTGCTCTGAAGCGCAAAGTGTAGGCGAAAAAGCAAAAAAGCATTTATCGGTCGAACCCAACTCCTTCGCAACCGCTGCCTATCCTATGGTTCCACTCAAGACTGGCACATATGAACTGAAAGTAGTGGCGCTTTGGTCTAACGGTGGGGATACTGTTGTCAAGAAGTTGAATGTTATTCCGCCTGGAATTACCGTTGAAGAAGATCTAACCTTTCAAATGGACCCTAAAAACAGACAGAGGAGGTCTAAGAGATCGATAAAAACGACTAAAATTGAAGACGAAATCATTTCCGAAAATTCTATCCAAAAGACTGTTGTCAGTGTAGAGCCGGATGTGACCCGTAATATAGTTCCCGGCACCAGAGAGTGTATTATTGCCGGAATCGGTGACGAATACGGCGCCACTTCTTATACAACACTCAGTGATATCGATAGACTAATCAGACAACCGAAAGGATGTGGAGAACAGACTATGTTTTATATGGCGCCGACACTCTTTACTCTCAAATACTTGGAATCTATCGGTCGATTGAACGGAGATCTTAAATATCGAGGACTAAAATACATTAAAAATGGTTACAAACGAATTCTTTCCTTCCGTAAAGAAGACGGCTCTTTCAGCGCATTCCCTACGCGACCCACTTCTGTTTGGTTGACTGCATTCGTATTGAAAATCTTGTGTCAGTCCAGTCCTTATATCAAAGACGAGAAATTTGATCCCAAAGTCATTAATGAGGGAATCGATTGGTTAATTAATGAACAGAAAAGTGACGGATCTTTCACTGAAAAATACGCAGTGATTCACGAGAATGCTTTGGGAGGTGTTAAAGGAGCCGTTCCTCTCACTGCATACATTGTGATCGCACTTCATGAATGCGCCAAAATATCTACCATCGAGTTCAAGAAAAATAGGAATTACGAGAATTACTTGAAGGCGTCGGTCAGAAAATCGGAGTCTTATCTTATTCGGAGCCAAAATGAGATAATTCGACAGAAGAACACTTATGCCATGGCTTTAATGGCATATAGTCTCACATTTTCAGATCCCCAAAATGCTCTCAAACTCGTGGATGGGTTGCACTCGACTGCAAACGTTGATAATAACAGAAACTACAAGTATTGGCGCCACGAATATGAAGTCGAGACCACTGCCTATGCATTGATGGCAATGTTGAACTCTGGCAATAAGAACTCTTTGGATGGCCTCTCGATATCCAATTGGTTAAACTCTGTTCGCTCTTTTACTGGTTCTTTTTCATCAACTCAGGACACAATCGTTGCTTTGGAGGCTTTGGGTCAGTATATTGAAAGGCAGAGAACGCCCTCCAATTCCATTTCGCTTTTATGTAATATCACTTCACATGACATGACGGCGGGCCGTTTCAAGAGAGCTCTGGCCTTCACTCCAGAAAACGCACAAATTTTACAAACATTTAAATTGGAATCCGATTCCTCCAAACTAAAGTTCACGACAACCGGCGAAGGAATGGGTCATATGTTGGTTAAGTTAAAGTATAATGTCTTCGAACCGCCAGAAGTTTTGTGTCGATTTGATCTGAAAGTTGATGTCAGCGAATGGAAGGCACCGCCAGAGCCCAGAGGCGAATCAGTGCCCGAAGAAATTGATGCAAATTTTTTCAATGATTTTAATCCGGTTTTGGTCCAAGAGCTCGACCTTAAGTTAAAACCTCGACAAAAGCGGGCCATTTGGGGATTCAGTAATCCTTTTCAAAGACGCAAACCCACAGCTGAAAGAGAAAGGGTCGGCTCCAATGTTCGCAATATCAATGAGAAGAGCGAGTCTTCGGCTGAAAATGAGAGAAATGATAGGTTAGAAGTGAGGAGTGTCATCACTGATGACTACACTTTCAAAAAGAATAATCTGAGCTCCAATTCGATCAGTAATTCCAATGGCAAGAGTCGATTAGTTCTACTTTTGGAGACATGTATTCTACACATCCCTCGATATTATTCTGATATGAGTTTACTAGAAGTCGGAATCCTCAGTGGCTATAAAGTGAACAAGGACGATTTGGAAGAGATCAAAAATATGGAAGACTCACTCGTTTCTAAGTTTGAGATCTCTGAGAGAAATGTTGTTTTTTACTTTGAAAAGGTTCCGTTCGGTAAACCCTATTGTATTCAATTTCGAACAATTCAAGAGCACAGCATTGGCAACACTCAGGCGGCAATGATCAAAGTCTATGACTACTACCACAAGGGTATGTCTCCACCGACTGGCCAATTAATGGCTCAGACTAATGGATCCACTAATGTTTCGATTACTCGTTCAGACCACAGCTGTTCCCAATTATATACTCCGTCGCGTTTGAGTGATTACATTGAAACCAAATGTACTTCGGATGTGTGTGAATGTGCCAAACGGGAGAACTGTCCCACCGCTAAGTCATTGATAGAAATCGGAAGTATTGCCGAAAGGCGTATCGCCAGAGCCCGACAACTCTTCGAGGAATTGGTTTGTCTCAAGAAATTCAATTATGTGTTTAACGCGAAGTTCGAGAGTCAGAACACAACTCAAAACAAATTCAAATTTTTCGAATTGAAAGTGAATTCGGTTTTTAAAGGCCGTAAGTCTTCGATATAAGTCTTCGATTTTCTCATTAATAATCACTTTTTACAATCTTTTCTCAGATCTCAAAAAGAACGATAAGTTTTCGTTAAGTCTAAACTCTGAATGTGAATACTCTTCACTTCGAGGGGGAAGGGATAATATAATTTTCGGTCGATTCAATGAAAAAGTCGGACATTTGAACGGATCTTCAATTGTTTACGACATCACCGATGACTTCAAGAACGACGAAACTCGAACCGGTATTTTAAGACTCATAAAGAATTTGGAGAATAAGATCAAAAGAGAGGACTGGAGTTGTGGGTTATAGGCTGGTTTGAAGGGTCAACCGCTTCGGTTACACATGTATCTTCTATTCACATGAATCGGGTCACTAAACCAAATGTTTGAAATTCTCTGACCTCTCAATCGATTTGAAAGTAAGAGTTCTCACAAATATTCTTATCTTTGAAACATTAGTCGCGAAGAGCTTTCAATTGAAGAAAGAATTTTTGGATTATTTAAGCCATACTTTGACCTCTTGTCTCATCTCATATATTAATGTCTTTCTTTTTTATCGTTTATTATATAATTAATCTTTGCAATCGATTTCAAGAACTATTTTTGAGTAAATTATTGTTAAATGAGACAAAAGTTATCGTTATTTTACTTAAATTTATTTAATAATCACTTAAATCGAGAAAATATTGACTTAAATCCTAATATTATATAATATTAGAGAAAGTATACAATTATTGCAAAAAATGTGTATTCATTTCTATGCAAATAAAATATTCAATAAATATATTAGTTTTTTGTGTTATTATTCGGTCGATAATTGCGTTTACAATGAATTTAGTCTTTGTTTTTGGCATTAATTAAACAAAAAATGTTGTCTTCGTTGGGAATCACCACCGAATAAATAAGGTGTGGTTAAATGAGCATTCTTGTTTTCAAGAATAAACTAAAATAATGATTTTAAACTAATTTATAACTTAATTCAATCATTTCTTATAAGTTTATACAGTTTTGAAAATAATTGAATTTCCAAGTTCATTGTGAAACGCTCTCACACATGTTATAATAGCAAATATTAATAGATTATTGTTGCAAGGTAATTGTTGCGAGCTTAATTTTCAGTCAATTGCAATAAATTCTATAAAACAAAGGAAAACATATTCAATGATTAGCAGATGTGTGACGTCGGGGCCGCTTCAATGGTCACAATGGGATAATTAATAGAATTAAAATTAATATATAATTTCTATTAATTAAAAAAATTGAAAACTGTTTTAAAAGTCTTCGAAGAAAATCTTTGGAAAAATTAACGATTTTTGAATGTACAGTCGAATCTCCGTCCTGTTAAGGAGCTTTTGCAACACGAATTATTACAACAGGTAGAGTGACAATAATTTCAACAACTCAAATAAATAGTTTACTAAAAAAAATCAGTAATATTTGTTTGTTTTGATTTATTAATATTAGATTCAAATGAATTACAAATGAACCAATATATCTAAATATTTGAAGATATTTTAATTATTTTATCAAATGCAATGATAACATGGGAAAGTTAACAACACTGAAATTAGCAACTGGAAGCAGAGGTTTGCCCATTTTCCAGTAATTTTACATACAAACTATGCTTTTCGAAATCTGTATTACAAGGTTTCAATTAATATAAAAAGGGCTTTTATTCTTATCAATAGATACATCAACGACATGCCCATTTCATATACAGATATGTATAATTGTATTGTACATTGTATATTGCAGGGGAAATAGCCGTTTCTAATGACTGCGAAGGTTTACGAAGAATTTAACCTATCGGCGAGAACCATTAAATCACTCGATTTCTTAAACAATAGAGAAATTTGACGACACGGAGTGTGACAAGAAGATATTCAATTGTATATATGAATTATGTAAGTGTGGAGTACCCCACCTTTGCACATCTCTGTTTTGTTTGGAGAATACTCAAAAGCGAA
>JAQGAR010000279.1:0-17903 GCA_034697865.1 Oribatida sp. | reverse complement strand
GGCGGTGTGCATATACTTGTTATTCGCGATCACAATACAAGTGCACACATTTCCTATGACTCCCGTCAACAAAATCAATACATAAACGATAGTCATCGGTATAACTGTGGTCAACGGATCTCTGACCGGACCTAAAACTTCTATCAAATCGGATTCATATGACAAAAAGGTATCATTCGTTTGAAATGTCGTTGAATTCATTGTGTATTCACGTTATTCAGAAATTAAAAGAAAGAGTCAATATTTGAAGTTTAAACACAATTCAGCGAATATTTAAAATTAATTTCAATTATTCAAACAAATGATTAATCGACTGAAAAGTGCTCTCAGTTTAAACTTTTTCTTTTTATGAAAAAGAATCACAAAACTGGTGGCAATGAAAGACCACTTAGTTTTTGGAACATTTTCAGAGTCTAACTATTTGAGTGA
This sequence comes from Oribatida sp., assembly GCA_034697865.1. NCBI lineage: Eukaryota > Metazoa > Arthropoda > Arachnida > Sarcoptiformes > Oribatida sp. Next base: position 17,474 of record JAQGAR010000279.1, on the reverse strand, counting down.
AAGACTAAATATTCTGTACTGACGTTTGTTCAAATTTAGGGATCCGAAGGCTGCGCATGACTTCCATCGGTTACTCCACAATCGGACACAGACTCTGCTCTGTCTCTACTCCTAATCTAAATCTGATTCAGTTTTTAAGAGAAAATATTCTTTAAGTTCAGTTCAGAGAAGAATTATTTTAAAAATCTTAATGAATGTCAAGTTTAAAATTTTAAATAAAATGAAATTAACATCATTAACAACAGAATCTAGTAAGGTATAGTAAGTCGTGTAAATCTATATAAAATAATTATATGGTGAAGGTCAATAAATAAACTGGTTTATCAGTGGAAAATTTAATTTCAAATTGTTTTGGTTTTTAATTTTATGAAATTCGTAAATTATATTTAAAAGTTGACAAAAAAAAGTCAACAAAATAAGCAGAATTTGAGTTATTTAGAGAGAGCATTTGAGCCAAACATAAAATAATTCAATTAAATGTTCGCTATTTTCCGGTTAATGAAGACGTATGGCAAAGACGTATGGCTTTGAGAACACTTTACACATATAAACACCACTTTTCTGAAGACCTTTCTCCAGAAAATGAAAAATCACTCATAAATTTGTTGGTTTGAATCCAAAACACAAATGACTGCAAATCCGGTCATTATTTAATTTTTTACACGAATCAGACTTTTGACAAATTTTTACTTCAATTTTCATAGCTTAGATTAAATAAAATGTACTTTGTTAAATAAACATCATCTTGTTGAATTACTTTATTCAATTAGTTTTTTCTCTTGGTTTTTCTATAGGTTTTGCTATTTTTTTGTGAAAATAAACCCTTTTCTTCTTTTTAGTATGAGTTTCGAGGCTCTGAATTTATTATTTTTTCCATTATATTCAATGAAACACTTCAGGGAACGTTTGATGCGAATAATAATCAAACTTTTCATTTTTTGCTTCAATTGATTTTTATTTAAAACATTGATTAATGGCAAGACTTAAGACTTTATTATATAAAACCGATATTATATTCATGAATAATATCCATGGTGGATAAAATGGCAAATTATTTCTTCTGGATAAATTATATGGAAAATTTTCGATTCAATTCGAGTCATTTGAAATCTAATATTTTGGTTTTCTTTCTTCAATTGTCGTCATCTCTTTATAACTTTATTTTTGTGCTTTTTCTCAACTTTCCTTCATTTGAATGCATCAAAAAGGAAGTTATTTGAATGGAATTGTCATCTGAGTAATCTCACGGGCACTACCTTCGACGCTTTCATATTTTACAAGACTTAGTATTGATTCAAAGAAAATTTTAGATAAACACTACCTATACCAGGGATGCGCAAGGTACCCGACCTCAATGGTGTATAATGTGAAAAACTTTAGGGGGTCCTGGCAAAAAATTGAAGACCTTTTTGGGTCAAATTTTCTGAATTTCGCTTCAAAGGGTTCCCTCTTTGAAGTTTTTCCCAGCCGAGACCTCAACAGACCAAGTATCTGTCCATAGACGTAATGTATGAGGAATTTCTTGGCTCAAGAGAGTGCTGTCAGAAATTTTCAGAACGAAAACATAGACACACTTTCATTCCTCTTCCATTCACACTTTCATTTTCACTTTCACACACTGCTCCTCCTCCACCACAAGGGGGGGGGGGTCCTCTTCCACAAATTCTGGGGGTTTCGAGAGACAAAATTTTCAAGGGTTCATTTTCAGGTGTATTTTGGACAATGACCCCTTGCGCATCCCTGATCTATACCCCAGTATTGTGTAATACATTCCAGGCATTCGTTAATTTTTATTTGGCTCCCATAGAAAGGATAAATAGGCTTGATCATTTGTGGATCGCTAAGCATTTAGATCCTGGTAAATCCTCTTCGCCTGAGTTTTCTTCCTAATTCGTTTAGAAGAGCAAACATCCGACCAAATAAGAAAAATAATCTCAGCAATTATTATTGCAGTCATGTTAGACTGACCCTGGAATTTATCTCTGCTTATCACTGTTTTCGTATTCATTTAATGAATAGGAATTGCGTCAAAATTGCATTAATTTCTATTAAGTAAGTCTTGTAATGAAATATTTAAAATGAAAATTAAGTGATAATTATTCACTTGAATTACAATCAATGAGAATATTACTCAAACATATTGAATAACATATTTTTGTTAACTCAAAATAAAGCTATTTTCAAAGAGATTTAAAATTACCTTTTTAATTTAAATCATTGAAATGGGAATCAATTATGAAAATAGTTTATTTATCGCTAATATTTATTTTAAAACTATTAGAGGAAAGAGATTTTTATTAATGATAACAACTTTTTTGTTATTCATTAGTTAAGCGGAGACTAAATAAAAGCAAACATAAAAATAACATTAAGACTAATCATATTTTGCTCTTTTGTTCACTGATATAGTTTGCCTTTCGTTTAATGACCAACAATGCAATGAATGCTTGCATTAAATGAACTGCATTTTGGGCAGTCGATACAACATTGTGTAGTCAATAGTGGCTTACAATCCATATCAACCATATTAAGTCATATGTATGTGAATCCCACAGAACTTTAATTAAGAGTCATTCCAATAGTGATAAACACGTTCTTCAAAATATGTGCGCAAACTATTGATTGTCTGATTAGACTTTGTTTCGTCACTCAAATCAAAATTAACAAAAAGTTTAATCAAATGCCATCCACTCATTACTTAGCTTTACTTTAATGTCTGTCATTAGTATTGATTATTGCGATTTGCAAACAAAGCATTTCAAACAATTATACCGCAATTTCCAGAATAAAGTTTTACAACATGGATGCCAAAGGTACCCTTCTTCAGGGCGGGGGACCGGAATCCACAATTAGGTAAAGGTCAGTTTTCACAATCAAAATCACTGAATTTAGGGATGAGGTCGTAGCTAATTTCTATGGGGAATACCAAAATATTTTATGGATTTCACAGCCGAGCTGGACATCCATTGGGTATTTGGCATATATTTTTTCAGAATTGCTGATTATTGTATATTGTAAATATAAACAAATTCAATTTTTTTAATCGTATTGATCAAGGAAGATCATAGTTCCGTTGTTTACCGTTGTTTGAATTTTCCAATTTTTTTTATTCAACTGTGTTTGGGGATTTGGTCACCCTCGTAATAAAAGAATATTTACTCATAATTTTCTCATTTATAGAGAATGGGTTTTCTCTCTTATGAATCTTCATGAAATTCGATCTCTTCATAAAGAACAAGCATAAAACATAAAGGTGTCCTTTATAACAAGGACATCTAATTTATTAAAATATTAGTATAATCTTGAGTTTTGTTTTGTCTTTAAATTAATTCTATTTTTCTCAAAAACAGTCGGACTCTGTTTGATTGGTGTGAGACAAATATTTTATTATGCTAATTTATATTCTTTAAAATATTTTGAATTCAATTCACTGTCATTTGAATAGAGTATAGAATTCAAGCAATTATTTATGAAAATAAATGCCATATTTTCAGCAAATATTCATTGAGTAGAATTTTGGACACATTTTATGCTTATTTGAAATATTTTTATCCACTTTTAAGTCTCAAAAATAGCACAAAAATTTCAATCATTACTCGGAATCGGATTTTCTTCTGAACCATTTCGTAACCGATTCCACCCAAACAAACATTAGTTTAATGCAATTCATTACTTTAACTGTTTTCCTTTAAATCTCTCTGTTAACGATATATCTCTAAATTATCTAGATACAAAAGGGTCAAATTTCAAAGTTTTTACTTATCGGGAAATAAACTTGTAAAGGATTCTCAATCATTGATTCACATTAAACTTGAGGGCTTTTCACAAAAAAGCATTTTCTCATGGATGTCAATAAAGTAGCACAACCCTAAACTATCGTGAAGGGTCACCTGGAAAATAAGGTAAATGTCGAAAAAATAGCGCCAACGTCGCTTTAAGTGAATGGCTACTGAAATGGACGGTAATTCAGTAGCTTGATATGGTTGGTCTTTTCTTTTGGATCTTTCAATTCGTTTTCTCACTCTTCTTAATTATTGTTGTCTAGGATATTTAATATTTATACTCGTATTGTGATTTGGAATAACTACTATTGAAAGAGACATTCGAAACAAAGAGCAATCTCTATAATAAAAAAAAGGTAAGCTTTTCTGAGACAAGACATATTCTTTGTCTAAAGGCCTAGATAATTAATAATCTGAGTCTTAGGCATTCCAGTATTGCAATATTGTAATTGTTATACGAATCGATTGGTTAGCGTTAACTCTAAGCGGTAGTGAATCAACTTATTGTTCATTTCCTTTCACTTCTTCTGACATTAATTCTATGGAATCACAGATTTATGTAGAAATGTGTTAAACAACTGATTTAATTCTCTTCAAAATTAATTCTGAATCAAATGGAAAACCGTTTAATATGGCTTTTGTTTGATTAAAAGATTTATGGTTTCCACCAAAATTCAATTGTTTTGGGTTCAGAATACTTCGGGTAATTCCCCAAAGGAAACTATTTAAATGATTGGATTAGAGTTTTCAATTGTAAATAGATATAATCTGAACTTAAGGTCACTAAACCCCAAGTTTTCAATCAGAAGAATATTCCGCCCGGAATTCAATAAAATAGTCGGACAACAAATTTGAACATTTGGACAATTCTCTACTCATTGGAAGAAAATAAGACAAAGGAGTGAATGGAGTAAATGGAGTCAATGCACTGGATATGAATCATTACTTCACTTAATTACAGGGAACTAACAAAACCAGAATACGTCAAAACACAATTTGATATCGTTATCCAAATCAGTGGGAATCCCTATAAAGATGAAATTGAAGCCACAAATTGAACAACTATTCACAACAACATTATGGTTCGTTAGCCTTAAAATTTGTGCAATCTCAATTTTTATCAATCTTTTCCTTGATTCACTATTACGATCTCAATGTTTTTTTAAATTCAATATTTTGAATGTTTCTTCTTCATTTATTCTAATTATTTGGATAAATCTTAATTTGTTTTTATATGTAATATTGAAGGAAAGGATGAGGAAACTCAATTGATTGGAGCGATTGAAACATTAGATTGTTTTGCAGAATATTCCTCACTATTTCTGGTTTTAACTTACGAGACATCTGTTGGCAAACAATATAAATATTGTAATTAATTTTGCATTAAATCAAATGTTTATAAACAAATACTTCAATTGTGAATGAGTTGAACACTATTTGCTAGTTTAAATTTAGTTCTCTTCTCTTTTATCAAAGAGTTATTTGATTGATACAAAAAGAATCTGATGGAATCAATTAGTTCGGGACAGAGCTCTTCCACCAAAAGTGGTGCAAATGAAGAAACAGAAGAAGTCACTGAAGAGAACATTTGTGTCGAGTTTTGCGCTGCAATTGATTCCCAATTATTTAATTCAAACCTGAATTCAATCAAATTCTTGGGTTTAGACACCAATCAAGTGATGCTTCAAATGTGTGGAAACACTTTCTTTTGCGGACAAATGCAACACATCTTCGGTACGAATGTCTTATTCGAAGTCAAACAAAATCAGAAGACGACAGATAAAGACAGCGAAACTGATGGCAACAAATCCAATAAATCTCTTAATTATGTCGGAAAGTGTGACAAAAAACTTGTTATGAAAAGAGTTTTCCTCGAATCAAAACAAAACCAATCAATCAATTCATCAGAACTCCAATCAAATGACTGACGACTCAAATGTCTTTGAAATCAATTATTTGTCACAAGTTTTGCTCAAACTATCATTAAATCCGTTCATTGAAAGCATTAAATGTATTTAAAATTAAATGAAATAATTATTTAATAAAAATTTATTTTAGTTATCTATTGAAGCAATTCATACATTTTAGTGACTAAATTCAATAGATTTATAGTTTGGATTAAAGATTCCTTACTTTAAAGAAAATATTTCTATAAATTTAGTCAATAATTCTAATTACAAACAAAATTAAAGAGAAAAATAATTAAATTGAAAAAATGAGAAAAAATATGTGTCAGAAGTGGGATTCGAACCCACGCCTACATTCGTAGACCAGAAGGCTCAGAGCACTTGCTATACAAGTGAAGGGTATACTCCCTTGAGTCTGGCGCCTTAGACCGCTCGGCCATCCTGACAGTTATAAAGTGATGTGTAAAATGTTGTAAGCTTCGTTAACAAATGAAATGAAAAAAAATTTAAAAAATGATAAAAATTTTCTTTAATCATTTGAGATAACATTGTTTGCTTTTCGTGCTTTTCGTGCTTTTTGCTCATACATTGCTCATATTAAGCTTATTTCTATATAAAGATGAGTTCAAATAATAGTGACTACAGTCTCTTCACTAATTTAGAAACATTTTATATAAAAAGTTTGTTATGAATTTGGGAATCGAAGTAACCATAGAAATGATTGGAAGAAATTCTTCGTAATTTCAAGTAATCGGAGATCTGTTGAAAAATCGCTTTATTTAGAAATAGATTCAAAATGAAAGTAAGTCTTTAATCGAGTTTTTTTTAATTTGGAATTATTTGTATAAAAACTATTTACAATAATTTCCAGAGAATATTCTCAATCAGTAATACTCAGCACTCTATTGGATCAGTATTCTTCACGTGGCAAAAGGGGAGCGCCTCCTATCTGGTCACTACAGGTTTGGACAGTTTCGTGAATGTATATGACAGGTCAGTTAATGCGAATTTTTAAAACAAGTTTCAATAACAATTTGTTTCTAGACACGGTGAAAAGGTTGACCAGATCAACTTACCAGGGTATTGATCTGCACAAAGTCTGGTGAAAGTGATTATATTAATTTATTTTATGATTAGATATTGCAATGGAGTGGCCTGGGATACGGAGGGCGATTTTCTTGGAATCATAACTGACAGATCCCCGTCCATCATCTTATGGGACGCTAACACACATCGCGTACAACAGGTAGACACAGGTGTCAGAGATGTTCTCTCTCTTATATTATGGGCTAAATCTTCGTCACCTCTTTTGGCGGTGGGAACCTCCAAAGGCAATCTTCTTATCTATAATCACAGGTCCGCTCGAAAGATACCGATATTAGGCAAACACACCAAAAAGATCATAAGCGGTGCCTGGAGTGACAATAATCTGTTGGCTCTCATCGGCGAGGATAAGGTGCTGACTGTCAGCAATGAAGAGGGCGATAATGTAGCCATCAGTTCGCTAAAAGGCGAGGGAATAGCCGTACAGTTTTCACAAATGAAGTTCACTGACGATAAACCGCAGACCAATAGCTCTCAGAATTGCGTTTCTCTTATACTAAATAAAAAGCAATTATTTTTACTAAATTTGTCGGACTCTGAAAATCCAATTCAACTTTCATTCCAAGAAAGATATGGTCTTATTTGTGACTATCATTGGTTTGGCGACGGATTAATCATAATTGGATTTACTTCTGGTATTTTCATTATCGTTTCAACTTCTTATAAAGAAATCGGTCAGGAATTGAGTCAATTCAGAGCTCATAAAGAGAATCTGACCACTTTCAGTGTATGTCTGTCCACCCGAAAGCTGGCCACCTGCTCCGAAAATAAGTTAGACTTTAAAATCTATTGACATTCTACTCATTTTGCAATTTTACCTAAATTTCAGTGTAAAAGTCTGTGATATGAATGACTTGAGTGACGTTCAGTCTGTTATGACCATTGATGACGAGCAGGCAATTGAATGGATGGAGTGGTCAGATGATGGACAGTTGTTGGCTATGGTATCCCCGACGGGAACGATTCACGTATACCTCTCAAAGCTGACAATATTAGGCGACTCGTTTGGGACAAGACTCGCATTTTTGTCGTCATTGCTTGAAGTGACAGTTTTTAATGTTCACGAAGAGGCTAATGAACCCGTCGTTATTATTCGAATTGATGTCGAGCCCTCTTTAGTGGCGGTCGGTCCTTATCACGCGGCTGTGGCTATGAATAATAGGGTTTGGTTTTATAGTCTGACCGGAAGTGACTCAACAGAACTTCTTCGTGAAAAAGAATACATAGGAATAGTTAAATGCATGAAAATGAACGGCGACTACGCGGCCGCCCTATTCACGAATGGAACTCTTCATTTGCATCTCATTGAAAATGAAGTCAATTCTAATGAAAGCCGTGATCTCAAATCATTTCCAGAGAGCTCCGGAAGTTCAGTCGGAGGTGGAAAAGTGACAGCTCTTTGTTTGACTAATGATTTCCTGATCTTCGCTACCGATTCGGGTTCTATTGAGTTCTTTATGTTAGAGGACTGGGCTATGGTTGGAGTGTATCGGCACAGCTCTGGAATCAAAATGATTTCAGCGAATGTCAACGGAATTCGAGTCGCGATTATTGACGACCGAAACGACGCTTATATTTACAATTCAGTGACTGATGTCATGATTCAGATCTCGCAGAACGACTTCCCCACAAATACAAAGACTATCCTATGGGAGAGTTGGCATTTCGACAAAGGGGTGTTCATTGCGTGCGACCTCAAATTTGCATATGTTTTCGTTCATATTAGAGATACGATCGACGGCCCGAATGTTGAGTTTGTTGGCAAAATGAAGATTCCGAGCGGTCAGTTCCCTTTACTACTGTACAACGGGGTAATCATATGTCAGACCCAAAGCGGCAAAACATCGAATTTTGTTCTCTCGACTCATGAATTTACAGACAAAATGAACGATAAGTCGCGGCTAAAAACAGAATCTCTTCGCGATATTCTGAAACTACGTCGATACCAAGATGCTTGGAAAATATGTGAGTATCTTAACGACAGAGAAGCCTGGGATGCTTTCGGGAAGGCTGTCTTTAATGATATGGATATAGAACTGTCACTAAAAATATACCGACATATCGGAGATTCTGGTTTCGCCAATACATTAGAGAGATTAAAGTCGATCGAAGAGCGCAATCTTTTGGCCGGGCATTTGGCCAACTGTTCCAATCAATACGATTTGGCACAAACTCTATACTTGTCGTCATCACAACCATTAGAAGCCCTCGAAATGAGACAAAACTTACTTCAATGGAGCGAAGCCTTAACTTTAGCCAAAAGACTGGCCCCAAAACAGATACCAATAATCTCACGGGAATTCGCCACACAATTGGAATTTACCGGTGACTATCCCAATGCTCTTAATAACTTTGAAAAAGGGTTGGTAGAAGAGAGCAATGAAAACTTTACTGAACACAACGGGTTATGCAAAGCAGGAATCGCTCGAAACGCTATTCGTTGCGGTAATACTCGTCGAGGTATTGAATTCGCGATTCAATTAACACATAATAAACCGCTTCTTGAAGAGTGCGCCACAATATTGGATTCAATGAAACTTTATTCAGACGCCGCTCTTTTATATGAGAAGAGCGGTAACTCTGAAAAAGCGGCGAATCTTTATTTGAAAATCAAAAACTTCAATAAAGTCTCGGATTTGTTGGAAAAGATTGAAAACAAAGACATTCACTTCCAGTTCGCAAAAGCAAAGGAAATGGAAGGCAAATATCGCGAAGCAGTTAAGGCTTATGTAAAAGCCGAGGAATGGCTTAATGTTGTCCGCCTTTACTTGGATTATTTGAATAATCCTGGTGAAGCTGTAAAAATTGTGAGGGAAACAAAATCAATAGAAGGCGCCAAAATGATCGCTAAGTTTTTCCAAAAGCTCAATGATATGAGTTCTGCCATTGAGTTCCTGGTTATGTCCAACTGTCACGAAGAAGCCTATCGTTTGGCCCAATCCACGAACCAAATGGATATTTACGCCAATATTTTACTCGATTACACCGATAACACAGAATTAACTGAAGACTTCTTAAGTATTGCTATACATTATGAACAGGAAAGGGATGCATTGAGAGCCGGCAAGTTTTATTGCATCGCAGGTCAATACAAGAAAGGGGTGAAGTTTTTATTACAATCTGCCGCCTCTTCCAACGAAGACCATAACGAGGCGTTACGTCTGGCCATCGAAGCCGCCGCCAATTCAAAAGACGAGCAAATAATTCGAATGATAATAGATTTTTTGATTGGGGAAATAGATGGTGTCCCCAAAGACTTCAAATACCTGTTTCGACTTTATATGTCCCTTAAGTACTATAAAGAGGCCGCAAAGACTGCACTTATCATCGCCAGGGAGGAACAGAATGCTGGCAATTATCGCAACGCTCACGACTTGCTGTACGGAATGTGCCAAGAATTGCAACGACAGAAAATTACTGTTCCCTCAGAGATGATGAACAGCTTAATGCTCATTCATTCATATATTCTGGTGAAGGTATTCCTTTTTATCCATTGTCGACTTCAACACTAAATATTTTGTTACAAAAACTCTTTTATTTATTCATATATTCATTGAAGATATGGATTCGAGTCGGAGATCACGAGAGAAGCGCTAAACTACTAATTAGAGTCGCAAACAATTTGAGTCGTTTTCCCGAACGTAAGCATAGAATATAAGTAAACTAATTGGCGAACAGACCTTATTTTTAGGTCTAATCATATTTCATATTTCAAATATTACATCAAAAACATTCATTTTATAGGGAATTATGTTTAAAATTTTTCTCTTTGTAATTGAGACCACATTTATTCAAATGAGAAGAAATTCTTTTTTTTAATGAATTTGATAAATAATTTCAAAAATGAATTCTTGAAATGTTTTTAATTTTATTGAATTTCTCAGACATCGTCCCAATCTTGACATCAGCGGTGATTGAGTGTCAGAGGGCTGGCCTTAAAAGAAAGTCATTAGAATTCGCCACAATATTAATGAAAACTGAATATCGGGAACAGATAGATGTCAAGTTCAAAAAGAAAATCGAAACTCTGGTGCGTAAGTCTGGCGCTCAATTGAGAACTGCTGAAGATCCTTCTGAAAGTGAGGGCACATTTACTCCCTGTCCGTTCTGTGATAAAGAGGTGATCGACACAGAGTTTATTTGTCATAACTGCCGAAATACGATTCCGTTTTGTATCGCAACGGGTCTTCACATCGTTAAACACAATCTAACCGTTTGTCCGAACTGTCGCTTTCCGGCCATTCATTCTGAACTGTTAAGAATAATGTCAAACGAACCGATTTGTCCGATGTGTAACTCAAACGTCGACTCCTCACAAGTAGTCATTTTGGAAGACATTCAATCGATTTTGTACTCCGATCAACAAAAATAGTGCAAACATTTCTGTTAAGCTTTTGTTGACTTTTGCCTCGAGTCTATCACTAATTAAAAAGATCCGTATTTTTATGACTCATTAATTCTCGATTTAATTCCTTTGAATCTCAATTTAGAAACAAATTAAAGAAAAAGTTTTCCAAATCCAAAGAGTGAATGATTTCAGTGTTTGGATAATTTGTTTTTTCGGTGCTTTTTCAGTATTGATCTGAGAGTTTATTACGATAATGGACTCAACTATTCAGACGACTCCCGACTCATACAAATCAATTCAAGTGAACGTCTGTTTGCTTACAGTTGAGAGACTTCCAACTTTTTGAATCCCTCTCTGCTTTATATTACTTTTTTGGCTTTTCTCACAATTTGATTGAAAAGTGTTGATTACTGATCGCATTCAACGCCTTTAATTGTCTGAAGGAGTGACTGCTTTTGACAATTCGATGAAATGTAGAAACATTTGTCAAAACAATTGTATGAAAACAAATTCAAATTTGAATATTATATTCAATGAACAAATGAAAGACAAAAAACAACACAAAATTGATTCAAAACACAAAAAACGGACATTAAATGGAATCGAGTCTATGATTTCTTGGAACAGACTCTTAAAATAAGTTGCAGTGCTTTCCAATACATAAGTCGTATAACAATTCATTGAAGTTTTATTGGCTTTTTTGGATCAATATATTGAAGAAAATAAAGAAAAATCATTTCTTTTAACCCAACATTTCTTTATTGAAAAGCAGATTAAATGACTGATTGGAGACTAAATCATAATTCAATGAAAGAGAAAACTTTCGACAAAACTATTGATTGAATTAATTTTGAGACATATTTTGTTCGTAAATAAATTGTTAAATAAATTGTGAAGAAAAAGAAAACAGAGCGAAAAATGTTAATTTGTTTCTGATTTTTATTTTTGAGAAACAAAAGTAAATAATTAGTTTCAGTATTAAATTCATAGCATTTTTCAAAACCTTTCCGGATATCAAGAAACATTTAAAACTAAATTAAGACAAAAAAAAAATTCTATGGTTTGTTTCGTTAAATGAATGAATTTATCGACAAAAACACATAAATCATAAAATATTTGGCACTTTTTATGACACATAATATACACATAAAATATTTTGATCCGAATTTTGTTCAAAAAACAGGATATTATTGAAAATTGTATTAAACATTGAAAATGAGTGACTTATTGGTCCCGAGAAATAATTGATTCAAAAATTAATGGACAGTTGAGACCATTCATCAAATAAGACGTTAGTATTTGATGTGAAGAATCGCATCCAAACATAAAATATATTTAGAGTACAGAAAGAGTATAATAGTATTAATTCCAAACTCCTTACTAACGATACAATAGGCAGAACACTGAGGACATGACATGAATTATCTATAAGAAGGAGAACAGAAATATTCAGAATAAATGAATTACAATATATTGAGTATAAAATTTTATTTTTCTCAAAATAATCGAAAGTTTTCATAGAATTTAAGGCATTCGAGGAATTCTTTTCGTGGAAAAGCATTTAAAAGAAATTTTTGTCAAAATATTTGAAAATAATCTAAAAGTTTTAATGAAAATCTTGAATACGCTTTGCAAGTGACTCGACATAGGGTTTGGGCTGAGGCTATGCGCTCTTTAATTGCAGTGAAAGTGAGGTTCTCGTCTATTTTTAAACCTTAGTCTTTAAAAAGTGTGCGAAAATGCAATAATTGCTTAATTGCTTGCAATAGCAGAGCGTAAATCCAGTATCAAACTCATCCACATATTCTCTAAACTCATGTATATATTAGACATAAACTTGTGTTTTGCCGGCAATTAATGAGTTCTCAATCGATAAACATTTTTTAAAATTCCAAACATATGTCGGAGTAAAAGATTAATTGAGGAAATGATAAAATAAAGCAATACTTACATATGGGACAAGTCTTACCCATCTTTGGTTACTATATTTAGGACCAACTTAATTAATAGGGTTTATCTCTTGTTTTCTTGAGCTGAACTTTAAGCCTTTTATTTCTGATTTGGAAGCCGTGCATCGCTTGGATGGCCGCCTGAGCCGACAGTGGGTTGTCGTACGAAACGAACCCTTTTATTGATTTTAAAGATTAAATAACGAAACACTAATTATTTGATTGATTTTCTCACCGAAACATTTGCTTAAATTCGAGTTTTTGTCGATAAAAACTTTGGCAGAAATAACACTTCCGAACGGAGCGAATGTAGTGATTAAGTCATTGTCTGTGAATTCCGCTGAAAAATAAAACCAAAATATAATAAAATTATAGTTTAGTTGTTATTCAGTGATGCGGAAGGAGATGTATAGCCCTAATAACCCCTAAATTTCGGAAAATTTCGGAGCCCCTGAGATACCTTACGCATCACTAGTTGTCATTTAAACAGTGGTCTCACGCGGTAAATGATAGATGAAAAGATTGGCGCCATCGGGCCCCTCGGTTTGTTTACTAACTGCTTGATTGCTGCCTGTGGCAGAAGTCAAAGACGGGCTTAAATGTTGAATGCCGGACACGGATAATGCCGGTGAGGTGGAAAGGGTTGGCGAGAACGTAAGTTGTTCGCGCATTCCTGTGAACATATCCAGTTTATTTGAATTAAAGTGTGAACTAAGAGATATTGGTGTCGACTGTTGTGTCACTTTTGACTGCGGAGATCCGGCCAGTGCCATGAGTATAGCCCCAGGGTTGGCTAAAGCTGAAGCTAAAGATAGGTCTTGAGTGAGACATTGTTGCTGAAGAGCCAAAGTTGTGGCCAACTGTTGCTGTTGTGCAGCAGATGTCAAAGCGGCTAAAGTATGTAAATATGGATTTGTTACTAAAGAACTGGACAGTGAAGAAGAGGTCGGATTCCAGAGCTGTTGCATTAATGTCTGTTTACTTCTTCGTTGGTCTTTATCTTTCTGAGTGTCAGCAAATTTCACTACCAATGGAGAGGTGCAGCCCTTCAATACAAACAAAATAATTGTATCTTAAGAAATCATTAATCATTGATTTAACAATAATATGATACTTTAATTTAAATGTAATTAAAATTATCGCTTTTAGGAATTGAGTAATTAAAATGTCATTTTTGGTTCAGTAGTTGTGATTTTCAGTCATGTAATTCGCTTTTGAATAATGATTTAATTCATTTCGAGAGTGAACAGAATTCGTTGTGAAAAAGACATTCAATTTCTATATTAGATTCAAATAATGAAAAGTGATTTAAATGATTTATAGAACCAAAAGTCATCAAAATTATGCTTCAAATGCCTTTAAAAAATCAGAAAACATAAAATTGAAAAGAATTTCTGAGAAATTGAATAAATTTGTGTAATAACTTAGAGAAAGTGGATTTGAAAATATCAGTGAATCGCATCGTGTCTTCAATTAGTTTTATTTGAAATGAATGCAAATTTTTCTACCATTTTATTCAAAGATGAATATTATTGAAAACTTCTTTAGAACTGCTGTCAATACATGTATTGCTGTGAATAATACAAATAAAGCCATAAGTAATAAACGGAGTTATATTTGGCAAACCATTTACTATAAGATTCATGGTTCGGCTCAGACTAAATAAAGTTCAGCCTTCAACTCATTTTTATTGTCAATTCTGTCTCCAAATGAACGAAATGATACCATAAGTAAAATATTGTATTTACTGTCCAATGCTTTTTCAAACATAAAAATTCAATTTGTCGTCAATTGAGTGAACATCTGAACCAAAAGCAATCAAAATAAATAATAATAAAATTCTATAAAATTTAAATTCAATCAAATTAATGAAAACTTCGGTCAATGTTTGCGCCAAAAATCATTGCATTTCTCATAAAATAAAGTAACAAAGTTACAGATTTCTCATTTTCAACGCCAATTGATAATGTTTGATTAGACTTTTCATATATATATATATATACAATATAGACCTAGACCCTCCTAGAGTCGAGATGGGTGATGACCCCTGATATACATCCGACCCCTGTATATGATCGGGTCGGAATTATATTATTTACTATTAGTCAAGAGTGGTATCTTGTTCACTTATCTTTAATGCCTTTTGGAATGAACTAAATATTTCAAAGAATTTATGGTTTGTTGTGAAATATTACATAAATATCTGTTGAAAAGAGGCTTAAAGGAAAAGCGATATTTGCGATCATTTGCAATGTTTTGCAATAAAAGTGGAAGTGGACTCTTCGGAACTCCATTCCATGCAATTCGTTAATCAATTCTCACAAAGAAAGTGATTTCATATTAGTTATGGCATTACTTCTGATATAATGCAATACAACTATATATAAGAAGAGTGGATACGAATGACTTTCACTTAAATAATGCATTTCGCGAATCCATTTTGCGTTCACTTCGATAAACAATTATTATCTTAAATATCATATCAATTTTGATTGACTTCTTTTGAAAAGTTATATATAAGCCAATTAAGTATCGCACAATTGGTAACAACTCTTGACATAAATGCTTAGTTTTCCTAACAAAATGATCGAAATTAGAGCACAAAACTCTACTTTGAGTTGATTTTCAATGTCGAGACATAGATATTAATTTATAACTCAATACTACGAAAGAATGTGAAATTATTTTTGAAAATTTATTGCTTTAAAGACTATCATTATTCAAGAAAATAGGTTTAAAACAAATTCAACCCATCGTTTGAAAATTTTTTCTTTGACTTTAGTTTTTGTTTTCATATAATATTTTTAGAGCAAAACTCTCTTAAGTTAAGTAAAGATATAAAATTAACAGAATTTGAAGATCTTATCTCTATCAACAAAATTGAGGGTAATTTTAATTTTGTCTCAAATTTCTTGACATTAGTCTCATGCGATTATATATATGATTAAATGGAAAGTCAAAGAAAATTAAGACATAAAAACATGACATCACTCAACAGAACCTATACTGTATAACTTCGCATAATAGGTAATAAGAGATGTGCAAGTTCTTGACATTTTTATTAACCTAACTCAATTATCTAAAGTTGGAGATGACCGCAAACTAACATTTTATCTATAATAGCAAAGAAGCCATTTGTTTTTTTTATAAGGCGACTTTTTGATAGATATTCTTCTATTTCTTGAAATTATTTTTGAAAAATCATCTCATTTGAGATTAAAGTAAATGAGTAATAATTTCTCTATAAAATAGATGTTTTTATAGAATTGGGAAACACTTGAGAATAAACGATATTTTAGCGAATATAAGAAAAATTATGTTCCGTAAAGAGTATTGAATTTCAGAAATGAAAAATTATTTTTGTCACTTGTATTGTGTGTGTTATTGAAGAATTACAGTATAAGTAATGGGAATTAGTTTTGGCTCAACTTATCTCAACTCATATTCTGATGTTTTGGAGCATATATTGGATTACAGTCTTGTAGTGAATTATATTTCTAATCATTCTTTTCATTCTGTTGTTAATCATCAAAATAATAGACTCAAACATTACTTGAGTATAAGAGTGAGAACAGCAGTTGTCGGCCAAAATAAGCCAAAAATATGAATCACATCTAGGATTAGATGTTCGGATGAACATTATTTGTGCGCAAAGAGTGGCTCGTCTTCGAGATCATAGCAATTACTCTATTATTATAATATCCGATATCATTGCTATGCGATCATCATTTGCTACTAATAATAGTTAAGATAATAAACTCTCGTCTCTGTTATTATTAACGAAAACATTCCGTTAATTCATTTGGTAATTAAAAGTCTTATTTAGTCTCTTATTAATACGACAATGTTTAAACATTGTTTAAAAACACTTTCTTTCCCGCAATTGATAATCAAGTTTCTTTTCCTCAGGAAAAGTGCTAAAAAGTATGAGGAATATCAAATAATTTAATAGAAAATTCAATTCTATTGTGAAAGTTCTGTATGTTTCAAATAAATATAACTATCTTGGTGATTTTATTAATTTCTAAACTAATGAAGCATTAAACCAAGAACATTAGTTGAAGATCTATGTATTCAAATATGAATTTATGCGCAAATTAAGAGCTTTATTGACTAAATATAACTTTAAAACTTTCAAACTCTCAAAACGACCTCAAATATGATAAATGAGTTAAACATTTCAATCCAATTTATTTAAGACATTGTGAGCGATAGGACGGGCGGTATTTTGCTTATTGAAACTCCAAATAATGTTTATATAAACAATTTTCTTTATACCAAATTTTCTATTTATTTTGATATCAATCTACAGTTAGTTTTCAGTCAATAGCCCTACCAGAATGGTCAATACCTATACTCAATACCAAATAATGAATTTTAAATG
>JAQGAR010000278.1:0-17919 GCA_034697865.1 Oribatida sp. | reverse complement strand
GTCGTTTCAGAAGTGTTTCAGAAGTCCTTCAGAAGTGCTTTTGCAATGTTTTTGCGATCAAAAGCTTAAAAGTCAAAACTTTCGCTCAAAATAATAGACTAGTAGTCAATAGCAGTCAATAATATTAGATTATCGGATGAATGTCTTCAAACTTGCAATAAAAGTGTTATTCAAATAATAATTATATGAAATGTCTATCAAATTCGAGATTTCTTCGACTTTTCAGATGATTTTCGATAATAAAACCCAATTCTATGACATATTCGGGTCTCAATTGAGGGTATGATTGAGACAATGACTCGTAACCGATAGGTATGTGTGGTTTGAATGATGGCGAAAATGAGATGTACTGAAGGCTGTCATCAGCGGACGGCCCGCCACTGACAACTATTATCTCTGACGGAAAGGCGACTTTATACTCGCTTTTTTGACCAACACTCTGTGGTTTGGGCTGAATATGAGTTCTGATGGCTTTTATATTCGAGGAACTGATGTAATCGGATGTTAACACTTGAGTCAACTGAAGACTTGCGACGATTCCTATCCAAAACGCATGTATTACTGTGTTTTGGTCTCAAAATTTGTTTACTTAACAATTTGGCGCTAAAATGCGTTATTTTTGGCGCTTTTCACTCATTTTTTATTAAACAAAAAATTGTACAATAATTATGATATTTCTCTAAACTCTTGTATCACATGATATCCAAAAAAATGACGTAATCTGTGATTCGACTAACCTTTTGAGCTTTTGTGACCCAGACACAACATTTCCGGGGGAAACGCCTACTATTGGACAGTCAAAAAATGTGCTGAGCTTTTGTTTAAAGATTTTAATTCATTTTTGAATTCATTAATCATTTATTTCATTAATTAGTGTTAGAAATGGCGGAGAAGTCACCGAAAGAGCGGATCAATTGGTGGACATTCGACGACACCATCCGATCCAAAGTCAACGGATTTGATTCGCGACAACATTTGTTTGACTTCGGGTTAGACTCCGATATGACTCTCAATGAGACAAAACCCGTCCCCAGACTTAAGGATGAGTTCCACGAGAACACCAAAGGGCTGGACATCGATCTCGAGGAAGGCATGACTCAGGCGCTCGAAAACAAGCGACTCATCACAAACTACGACAATAACCGCAAACATTTGTGGACACACTTTCTTCGGTGTCTTCAGAAGCATAAGACTGTTGAGGAGGAAGAGCCCACTTTTGTCACACTATCGGCCGTTATCTCCGACTTCTTCGGTGTCGAGGAATGGGATTCCACTGTATTTGCCGTCAAATTCAACGGTCGTTCCCTTTGAGTCCACTCTTAATCTTAACTGAACTTTGATTTGACATAAAATTAGGTGTAATTTACTTATTCCGGAACCAAAACCTGGATTTGGAGCCCGAAAAAGAGGACCAGGAGGAGAGGGAGGACAAACCCAAGTGGTTCCAAAATGGAAAGCCGACCCCACACGCCTACTATCTCTTGAAATTCCAGTATCTCATAAGTGATAAGAACGGCTCAGAGATCAATGGTATCGAAAGATGTCTGAGTGTCGACCGATTAGTGCTGAGCGAAAACAAACTGATTGTCTGCAATGGTATTGCGGCCAACCATCGGAACGGGTCTCCCATTTATGTAAAGTGTCGCCAGATATTCTGGAAATACATCAAAGATGAGTATAAGTACCGCCTTCTCAGAGATTGGGGCAATTGTGTGGTCAACGGCGCACATACTCTGGTCATTGGCAAGAGGTTCAAGTCGTCCCTTAAGGAGGTTATTGTTAGGGATGTCGACAAAGTGCCGGAGGAATGTCGGGAGTATTGGTCAGATTCTAAGTGCTTCTCGTTTGTGGACCAGTCGTTGGAATTCATTAAGTCTTGTGTCGGCTCAGAGCTTGAGTTGTATGAGTTTGTGGTGAACTCGAAGGAGAAGAGCCTCTCCTGTTTCCGGCGCCAGTCGGCCGACCCCTCCGACCACTTTCTGCCCAAATTCTATACTAAATACGAATATAATTGAAACAAAAGTTTAATATAAAAAGTGATTCATTTTTCGGTATAAAAAATGTTTGAAATATTTTTCATTTAATTTCTTCGATAAATGTATTAAAAAAATTATTTGTTTTTGATTTTCTTTTTTTGTGATAAGAATTATGTAATTAATTAATCGATTAAATCGTTTGAAATAAAGTTGTTTTTCTTAAGAAAACCCTTTTTGAAGACAATTTCATGAAATTATCGTTTTTTTTTAATAACTTATATTTAAAATGTTAATGAATTTTATTAAATGATACCTAATCTCAACATTAATATCTAGCAATTAGACTCGGTATAACCAAGGGGGTTAGACCAAACCTCCTAGAGTCGAAAGTCTAGAGTCCAAATTGGTGAAAATCCTCATAGTATCAAAAATTTAAAAAACCTTGAGGCTTGGCTATCCCTGTGAAGAGACGCTCCTCAGACTTTGATTCCGTCTTATCTATGAACTTTTGAGAGGAAGGAAACAAGAGATAATTTATTTGAGAAACTAAGATACTCTTATATCAGATGCGCAAGGTATCTCATTGGCATAATCAGCCCATTCATTCAATCAAACCATAATATAACACTTTTCTTAATAAAAATAAGCCCTTGTTAATTTTATTCATAATGTTAATTTTTGAAACTAAATTTTCAAAATTATTCTAAGAATGTTTGCTAGTCTTTTCTTTTCAAACTTGCCCTTATCTTGTTCATTCCTAATATTAAAAATATTTACATTAACAGATTCTTGTCATTTGCTACTATCTGTCAGATGAGAGTTAAAGTTTTCCAGAGTTGTTATTTTTAAGTGAATTTAAAGAAAAAATTAAACTTAAATTGAATGAAATAATTAAATTAATTTTTTGTATGATCAAGCTAAAATATCAGTTTTTGCTAGACCCTTTATTAAAATAAGTTTGTGTTGGTAGTTAAAATGAGTGTTAAGCACATATCCGAGATAATTGGTGATTTTGGTAAATGGCAGCTAAACATCGCGGCGTTTTATTTCACGATTTATATACTCTCACCATTTAATAACTTCGGCATCACTTTTCATGCGCCTAAAGTGGACTACCGTTGCTCCGAATATAGTCCTCGCTTCGATATAAATGTATTTTTAATTAACCGAATCAATTCATAAACTTATCAAGATAATCTTCCTTAGAAAACATTGAATAGTAGTGTGGAATTCGACCGTTGTTTATACCAAGATCATTGTGAAAAATGGGATTTTGATGAGACTTTTGGGACTACCATCATATCCGAGGTAGGTCTCTGAACCAGGAATGTCCAAGGCACTCACCTATATTGATTTTCTGGCTACCTTGGTCATTCATGTAAAAAATACAGGTATAGAGTAAGCTTTCACTAAATTAATCGATAGTTTGGTTTAGTGTGTGACAAATCATGGCTCTCCTCCCTCTCACAATCGTTCTATCAAATTGGTTATGTAGTGAACGGCCTCCTTCTCGGCTATCTGTCCGACCGGTTCGGAAGAAGGCCTGTACTTTGGTTAGCCCTGATAATAGAGATTTGTGGTGGGCTCTCAATGATCTTCTCCTACTCAATGATCCAGTACATAATATCCCGGCTCTTCCTGGGGCTGGGCGATAGTGGACGCGGTGTTTGTCTATATTTGCTAATCATAGAGACTGTAGGCCCGAAGTATCGGTCAGATATTGCGATGTCCGTCAGCTTCGGCTGGATTTTGGGATACATTTCATTACCAGGGTTTGCATATTTGCTACAAAACTTCCGACATCTCCAAGCAATACCCACTCTCCTTACGTTTATATTCATGGTGACCTGGCTGTGGAGCATACCGGAATCACCCCGTTGGCAACTGTCCAATAACCAGGTGGAAAAGGGCAGACAGTCTATCATAAGAGCCGCCAACACTAATGGCAAGTCATTCACCGAAAGCGATATCAACATAATGTTAGATCAATTGAAAACCACTAATGAAACGGTATTTCTCTAAACTACAATGTAATTTTTAACCCTTTATTAATTCCCTTGGGCAAAGAGCTTGGCCATTCTTGCAATACCACTTATTAATCCTTCATTTACCCTTAGAAACAAAGTTCAGAATCAGTTAAAAAACACCGAACAATATTAGACTTATTGAGACAAAAGGATTTGAGGAAATACAGTCTTATATTCTGGTTCTCCTTTGCTGTCAACTCATTCATATATCACGGAATCTCTTTGAACATCGAACTCATCG
The DNA here is from genome assembly GCA_034697865.1 of Oribatida sp. Taxonomy (NCBI): domain Eukaryota; kingdom Metazoa; phylum Arthropoda; class Arachnida; order Sarcoptiformes; species Oribatida sp. The sequence continues at coordinate 13,675 of JAQGAR010000278.1, read as the reverse complement.
GCGGTAACTTATTCCTCAACTTCGCGATCGCAGGAGTGGTAGAGATACCATCGATTCTGCTCAACATATTCGGCTTGAAATACATGGGCCGGAAGTACTTCACAGTGGCCACAATGCTGTTGGCCTCTCTGTCCTACTTGTCCATCGTCTTAATGAGCGCGTACAAGGAGTCAATCGACTCCTTCCTATCCTTCCAGACATTAAAACTGGTGCTCGCAATGATTGGAAAGATGTTTATATTCAGTTCATATAATGCTATTTACATACATTCGGGCGAAATATTTCCGACTGTCCTCAGACACACTGGCATCGGGTCGTGCAGTATTGCCGCCAGGATTGGTTCTATCCTCGCTCCTTTTGTTAAAGAACTTGTAAGTTGTAGTAAGTTCTAGCAAACTTGTTAGAATTTAACATACCTTTAAATTGTATAATAGTTATAGTTAAATGTGACCAGGGGTGATACTACCTCCTCAGTCTTCTAGAGATTTAGAAGCTTGGACATCCATAATTGTTGCCGTTTAATTATGAATCAATGAATAATGAATCTGTTTCCTAGAGTGAAGCCTCAAATTTTGTCGTTTCTATGAGTGTGTTCGGGTTTTTGTCATTGGTGGCCACATTTTTGACCTTGTTCCTACCCGAGACAAAGGGCAGGGAAATACCTGACGATATAAAAGACGTGGAAAATATGGATAAAACTAAACAAACAATTTCTGATGTAAAACACGAAGAAATTTTATAAAGTTTTATTTAATTTAAAAATAAACAAGCAACAAATATTTTAATCATGTCTATCAGACCAATGGTCCTCTATCTGTCCCATTCCATACCAATCTCACCCTCATTTTCACTCTCATGATTGCCCTTAAAACGGGCATGGTCTACACCGTTTTGGTAGTTTGCATCAATTGAGCTTGATGTTTTTATGTTGCCCATAAGCTTGCCCAACCAGCTATAATATTCTGGGCCTCTTCTTTGTGGCCTAGGTGAGAACCGGATTGGACGTCGAGGCAAATAATCATAATCATTATAATCTTGGTAGTCATATCCATATTTTTGGCGATTAGCGGGGTAATAAGGTCTTTTATATACATGTTGTGGATAGTCGTCATAATAATGGGCGTTAACCATCGAAATGGTGATGGTGGCAATTAGCAGGATCAATTTCAAAAGAAAACACATAATTTCATTGACTTTAAAGTATTATTTTTCAAAATGGATTCAATTCTGACTTAAATTAAACAAATATTATATTTCATAAAATTTTATTCAATCATAAAATTACAGCTGAGATGGTCAAGGGGAAATTTTTGTACATTCAAATTAACAAATTAACCTTGTACAAAAATTATTTAACGATCAAGTTATCACTGAATTTTATTTTATTATAAGCCTGGGTGTTTAACGATCAATAACACCGCCAATTTCCTTGGCTCGCTCATTTTCGCGTTCTCTTTTGCGGGATCCGCCACCAAGTGAAGTGTCAACCATATAACTATTCTTTTTATTTTTAAGAACATGGTGTTTCGCACCAAATGAAAGATTGTCTTTCCAAGAACTTCCCAACTCCGTGTCCCTGGCTCTGGCTCTGGAGCGGGCGTAGGCGGCCTTTTGACCTAGTATATTGGCTTCAGATTCTGTTTTCTTTGATTTGCGAGAGCTCGCTTTTCCACCTAATGTTAAGCCGTAATACTTGATATTAGGGCGTTGTTGGTAGTCATTAATCTGATGGGAACGGTGTGGTCGGTGTGGCTCATAGTCAGAGTCATATTCTCCACCATTGTCATAATTATCATAATTGCCATAATTATCGTAATAATCGTGGTAAGCGTACCCAACAGACAGACATATGAAAAGGAAGGCAAGTATTCCAGACCCTTTCATAACTAGAAAATTAAAATTTGCATTAACTTAGGCCAGAAACTTTAAACTATCTTGGTTAAAATTACCTGAATTTGTCTGTAATGGAATTTTTTACACAATTCAAATATGTTTCAAAATTAATTAATTTTTGATAAAAAGGTAAAAATCAATTACGTTCTGAAAATTTGATTAGAAATTGGTTTTAATTATCAAGTTCATTTATACAAATGCTCTAGATTACACAAAATTATCTTAAAACTAAAGATACGCACAAAATGTGACCAGAATCATTTACAATTAAATTAAATAACAGTTCTTGCTCATCCGACATTATTTCTTCCGTTACCAAATAAGACATTTCTCCCTTGTCCTCTAGAATCACCTTGCATAGTGTTATAGAAATTATCATCTCCAAAGTTATCATGAGCTCCATTATATCCATAGCTATTACCATAACGTTTACCACTGGGGGCGCCCCTCGAAGACTTTCTATACCGGTTGTTTGACCTTGATGATCTGAAATTTTCCGCCTTCACTTTTTTAGTGTTTCTAAAATAAAAACCAAGACATTTTTAAATGTTTAAGATCATAATTCAATAAATTATTTTATATTAAGTACCCAGCCTTCGATTCTTGGTCATGAGACGGTAACTCATCAGGTTGTTCTTGGTTAGAATCAGTATAAAGGTTAAAATAGGGCTCATTACTGAGCACGGGCAGTTTTTCATCTTCTCCAGACAACCCTGGGTCTTCTTTTTCTTTATATTGTCCTTTAATTGGAAGTGGTCGAGGTTCTAATATAAGCTGTTCACCCCTTGTCCTCACCTTTGGCCAATTATCAGGATGCATTATGTGCCGAGCAATACCAGGCTTATTGGACCGAACATACCCTCCCTTCCAATTGTTATCATAATCTTCATAATAATCATTGAAACTGAGGACCGCTTGTAAACTAAGAGCAGATAACAAAATGCTAATAATTTTAAACATGGTTTAATATTATTGTTATTATCGTTTTCTTTAATTTTATTATTATCTTGATCAAATTTGTTAAGATTAACTCTGTTTACTTTAGATAACTAATTTTAAACCATTTTGTTAACATATTATATACATTTATATTAAATAATTACTAATTACAGGGATGGGCAAGGAGTGAATCCTTACACCTCACATTACTGAATTCGAATTCGAAATATCCTGGACATTTTCCATCACTATTTTTTAAGTAAATTAATTCAAAGTTGAATACAAACTGGATTTAGAAGTTAAACCCGATTTATCTTGAAGAACACCCGTAACCAGCAACTTGATCTTGTCCATCCCTGATCCATAATATTTATGCGCATGGTAAGTCGCTCAATACAGAAGTATATCTTTTAGTTTATTTATAATCTTGAAAAACAAAAATTTTTTCTTGCTTATTTGAACCCGCTTCAAAAATAGATAGAAAAATAAACAATTAATATTCGAGAATGGTTATTTTATTAATTGAGCAAAGTTTAATTGAGCTTTCATTAATAATCACAAAAAGTTTAAAAAGATAACTTCAATTATCAATAGAAAAGAGGGTCAATCATCATAATTGTCAGTGCCAAAGCGAGGAAAGCTTGGTCTAGTAGGCCTAGGAGGTCTTTTAGGATAATCCCTACCAGGATAACCCCTATCGGGATAATCTCGGCCATTATTCCAAGAAATTCCACCCTCGCCGCCCACATCATGAGCTCCGGAAGCACTTGCTGATCCCCCTCCAATCCAAGTGTCTCCCATCACGGCGCCTTTACTCGAGCCTTTGGAGCCGCCTCTAACTCCACCACCAATTTCTCTGCGATCCCACCTAGCACCACCTTCACCGAAACCTTCCTGATTGGTTTCACCTCTGAAGCCCCCTCTCTGACCTAGCAGATCTGCTTCCCCTCGAACATCACCCGATCCCTTATAATGCCCTTTCCCTCCTGCCTCCAGGGCAAAGGGGCTGGCACGTCTTGGTTGGTAGTCATAATCGTCATAACCATAGTCGTGATGACTTCCCTTTGCCAATGAGAGGCTCCCGGCAAAAATCAGGACAACTAAAATTAGCTTCTGTTCCATTTCTATGGAATAAATATATGAAGCATTTAACCAAGGTAATCAAATCAAAGTGTACTTGATCAACTCGATAGTAATTCCAAGTAATGGCAGAACTCAGAACTATTCACAACATATTTGAATTGTAATTTGATATGTTTTTATTAATCATTAATACATTTTATTTTAAACCTGGTTTATTTTAGTTCTGTTATAATACTTTGATCTTGATCATCCCTTAATTCTTGACATAGTATTAATGTGCATGGCAAGTTTTTCAATAAACAAAAATAAATATTTTACTTATTTTATGACTTTAATAATATATAATATATAAATTCAAGTTCCACTAACTGATCTTGCTTGTAATATTAAATGAAATAAGCAATTAAAATTTAAACTTGGTTATTTTATTGATTTTGAACAAATAGAACCAAAATCTTGGTAATTTCTTTTAATTTTAATCTAATAAAATTTATATTATATAAATCTACAGTAATTTTTGGAAGTTGAAACTCGTTACCCATTGTAGTTAGCAAGATAACTCTTTTTACTCATGCCAGGGTCATTATCTCCATTGTCCCAAGTAATGCCAGTCTCACCGCCCACATCATGAGCACCAGTTAATTTACTGGATCCGCCTCCAATCCAAGTGTCTCCCATTACTTCACCTGTACTAGAGCCTCTGGATGCAGCCTTTCCTCCAGCAGAAATTGCCTTAGAATCCCACCTAGCACCGGCTTCACCATAACCTTCCTGAGCAGAAGAACCTTTAAAGGCAGCTTTTTGACCTAACAAATTGGCATTTCCTTGAGCACTGCCGGATAACTTGTAATTTCCTTTCCCACCGAAGGAGAGGCCAAAATTTTGGATTCGCCTTGGTTTGTGCTTAAGAGGCGCAGTGGGGTATCTGCCAAAATGCCTCCGACCATGCTCACGTGAATGATAAGGCCGGTAGTCATAGTCATCCCCATAGTAATCATTATAATCGTTATAATCATAGCGATAACGACCCGCCTGTCCAATAGTGAGTCCGGCCATCAGTAAAAATAAAATTAAGTCCCTGTCCATTTCTAAGTAAACATGAAATGTTATATCCATTCAATCAAAATCAATAATAAAAATAAATTGTACTTGTCCAATTCGATAAGACTTCCAAAATATGGTCGGCACACAGAACTCTTCACAACATATTTGATTGAAATGTAATTCAATACATGTTTCAAAATCAAAAACATTTTATTTTCACCATGGTTTATTATAATTATTGTTATTGTTCTACTATTCAATCATTACCTTGATAAAAAAAATCTGTGTGTTTACCTTTACCAAAACTATAATGCGCATGGCAAGTTGGCCAATAAACGTTTATATTATTTTTGATCTGGCTAATTCAAGACTAATATCAGTATTAACTAACTAGCTAACTAGCTTCTTAATATTAATAGAAAAATGAGCAACTAATATCTGAACTTGGCAATCTATTAATTTAATAATAAAACAATAAGCACAATAATTTACACGATAATTTTATTCTTGATTGGGAAAACAGGTAATAACCTTCATTATCATTCTTCGCCCTTTTCTTCATTAAAATTGCCAAGATAACCCTTTTTGTCCATACCAGGATCATTATCGCCATTGTCCCAGGAAACGCCAGTCTCCCCGCCTATATCATGAGCACCAGCTAATTTGCTAGATCCGCCTCCTACCCAAGTGTCACCCATTATCGCACCCGTACTTGAGCCTCTAGAGGCACCCTTTCCACCAACACCGATTGATTTACCATCCCACTTACCACCTGCTTCACCATAACCTTCCTGAGCAGAAGCGCCTTTGAAGCCTCCTTTTTGTCCTAGCAAATTGCCATCTGCATTACCACTACCGGATAGCTTGTAATTGCCTTTCCCTCCGAAGGACAAGGCATAATATTTGAGACGTCTTGGTCTTTGGGGAAAAGGTCCAGAGGGGTATCTGCCAAAATGTTTACGACCATGGTGACGTGAAGGAGAGGGACGATAGTCATAATCATCTTCATAGTTACCATAGTCATCGTTATAATCATAGTGATGATAAGCCTGTGCCAAAGTCAAGCCAACCATCAAAACAAATAAAGTAATGTTCGGATCCATTTCTATGAAAGCAAGAAATGTTTAAGTGAATTGGATAGGTAAAATTCAAGTGTACATACTAAATTTTGATGAGTTCCAAGTTATGGCCGACACCCAAAACTATTCATAACATATTTGAACTGCAATTCAATACGTGTTTCAAAATCAAATCATTTTAATTAGATCAGGGATGGAAAAAAGGGTCCTTTGAAAAGCCTTGTAATTTGTAAGGGAATCATTGAAACAGTCCATTTCAATGAATTTTCATTTTTCCAAATTCTAAACTAAATAAACCAAGTTTATCTTTAATTTATTTACCACTTAAAGTCTTTTTGGGAGTAAAACATCTGCCCATCCCTTATTCATTTCAATCATAAAATGTCTGAATCGTTTAAATTCAAACAAATTGTGTTTATATCTTGTTTTGTGTTGTCTTTAAGCACAGCATATGATTACTATTCCGATGACTATTCCAACGGCTATTCCGGCGGCTTTTCCGATGATTATGACTACTATTCCAATGACTATCAGCCCAGAAATTGGAGACACCATTACCGAGGTCATCCTAATAGAAGAGGCCGGGGTATTGAGAACTATGCACTGAAAATGGGCGGTAATTTGGTATTTGCAAGAAGTGGGTACTCCAATTTTGATAAGAACCGACCCAAAATCGATTCGGCCGACTCACCTTCCACCTCCTTTGATTCGAATTGGGGCAATGGTGATCAAAACACTGATTTTGAAACAGGCGGAATTAAAGCTAGATCAAACAACAAAATAAAAGCACCCGACAAGCCATTCTCAGTGGATTCAGGAGTCATGTCCAGAATGAGGTCCAGAGGGTCTAAAAACAGAGGTGGTCTAGAGGAAGACCTGCCACCTCCGAAAAAAGATAAAGTCTCTTGGCGTCTAAGCTTATGGTAGAATAAAAATGTTAAACCAAGATTATTTTGTCTTTAAATAAAAATTACTTCCATTAAAAGTTTTTAAAGTCATTATAATAAACAATAATTGTTTATAATGTTTGATATTGGAATTTGTACACCATGATAGAACTCATCACAAATTGCAGGAACAAAACAAAGGCTTAGCCCGACCTTGACCTTGACCTACTGTCAGTGTACTGTCCCCTAATTCTTACTGTCCCTCTATTCCCCAAATAAAGAACAACATTTTCAAACAATCAATTTATTTATTTGTCTGAAATTTGCTATACCTGTCCTTTTTACTGTTCTCCACTCAGATCACGATCGGGATTGTCTGGGGATCGATTGAGCTCCGAAGCCATCGCTAATATCCTCAGAACAATAGCCAGAATGGAGAAACAGTCGATGATAGCACATTGCGCAATTCTTGTAACTTCAGCTCGCTCCGGGCCGCCACCAACTCGGTTCAATGTTGGTCGTATTGCTTTTACTAGTTCGATCAATTCATCCTGCAAGGCATTCATTTCAATCTTTTTATCACGGTATCCACCCATACCCCTCCAGTGCGAATTGATAAACTGCCAGTCCCTTGCGACTGGATTTGAGTCCGGGTTGTTGGTGATGGTTTGAACCAAATTGCTGAACATCTCAAAATCAGGATCTGCGCGGAAACCACCGGCAATTCTGCAAATCTGAATGATCCTGGGCTGTACCACATTTTTGACGATATAAATCTCACCGCCCAAGTAGTTTGGTGGCCCTGGCTGGTTGAAGTCTACGCCCTCAGCATATTCCTGAAACCACTCTTGGAACCACTGTCTTCTCGCCTCGGGAGTCCACTGGGTGGGATCAGTTGGGTCGATTGCTTCGGCCATTGCTATTGATTCTGTATTGACTAGGTTCTGACACAAATCGATTTGAATGAATTGATGTTTGAGTTTGATTGTTGAGTTTAAATTTGAAACTTTCTCAATTGTATCAAAATTTTAAAAATTGACTCAACAATTGATTGTATTCTTGGTTCTACTCTAAATCTAATTCATTGATTGAGTGATCGATGAAAACATGCGACCACTTTTCAGGTGGCTGTGAGAGGGTTTCCCAAGACTTAGTCCTAATATTCCCCAATTGCTTAGAATAAAAACGGAAAACATTCTCAAACAATCATTTTATTAAATTATCTGAAATTTGCTATAACTGTCCTTTAGGCTGATCACAATGGGGATTGTCTGGAGATCTTATGAGGGCCCTACTGTCCCCCAATTCTTTCAAGTAAAAAATGAAAACATTTTCAAACAATCAATTTATTGAATTGTCTGAAATTGTCTAAACCCCTGGCTGTAGGTGAAGGTTGACATTGCGAAAGGGATTCTGTTGGCAGTGCATCAGATCGGCAGCATTTTTGAAAAGCATCTTCAAAGGCCCCATCACATTGTAGCACAAGAAGAGGGCACTATGAGTCATTAGAGTGCGAAGGGTATCCCGATCATTCTGGATATTCTCAAATCGGTTAAGTGTTGGCCGCATAAGTAATGTTAGCTCATTAGTCCAAGTGTTCAAAACAAAGGCACGACAGGCCAAAGTCCTAAATCCCATTATCGGCGGATCATCGGCTGAATTGTACCAGCTCAAATTGAGGGCCCTCCAGTAAAAGGGGAACTGATTGTCCTTGTTGTCGACCCCCTGATGAACCAAAGGGACGAAATTTTCATACTGCTCATGAGTGTGCACTTCCTGGTTCAGAGCCAAAATCGCGTTGAGCGTCAAATGTAGCAGTTCCAAGAGAGGGAGCTCGAAAATTTCCTCGTACATTTCTCGGTCAGGCACTGGGTCGTCGATGTTGACACCCATACTCCAGAACCAACTGTCGAAAATTTGTCTCCTTTGCGCATAGGGGATGGTATCTGGTCTGGGCAATGGGATGAAATTCATTGTTTCTGATTTGGTTCTGACGCCAATCCAAAAGAAAAGTTTTCAAAATTGATTGTTAAGTTAAAATTTGAAACTTTCTCAAATTACAATAAAATTTCAAAAATCAATAAATAATTAACACCAGATTTAGACCTCAACAATCATTTTTGAATATTCATACAAAAGTCATAATGATAACCAAGGTATATTGAAGTAGGGGATTGTCAATTGCCTTGCTAATATTGACTACATTGAAGTTGCCTCGAGTGAAAAACTGTAGAAGAGTTGAAAAGTTGTAAAGTTTATAAGAATAGTTATATAAAACTCAAGATTATTGTTAAAACTTTGCACCTTCTATTGCCCGTCCCATTTAACCCAACCTATTAATAAGTTTAGAACCTTTAATATTGTTCAGCTTATCTCTGACAAGTTGTTCGGCCATTAACTCACAAAATTCGAAAAGTATCCAATATTATAAATTAAATAGACCATGTTTACCTTTAAAATTGATAAATTTATTCATTAACTTAATGATGATTTTTCAGTGAATGAAAAACGCAATTAAGAAAATTGTTTTCAAAAATTACAATTAATTTAATGGAAATACATATTAAATGTATTTTTAAATTCTTGCGAAGACTAATGATAAATAAAAATTAATTTAGAATGATCCAGACAATCTCTTGATTTCAGCCTCAAGACCAGCTTCAGCTTTCTTCAACAAACTCTCCAAAACACCAAGGACAGTCTTTCCTAATTCAGAGGTAGGTTTGTATGCTTGGAGCTGAGCATCGATGTCAAGAACTCGCTTCTCAATGGCTTCAAGACCTGCAGCCAACTTTCCCTTTCCTTCCTTCTTAAGCTTTTCAATTTCCTCCTGGGCCAATTTCTTGAGCTTTTCAGCTTCAATGAGTAGGGTGTTCTTAATGTCTTCTTCGTAGAATGAGCCAGACAATTTCTTGATTTCCGCTTCAAGAGCAGTCTCAGCCCTCTTCAGCAGACCTTCTGCAATAGCCAGAGCAGCCTTTCCTATTTCAGAGGTAGGGTTGAGTGCTTTGAGTTGAGCATCGATGTCAAGAACTCGTTTCTCAACTGCTTCGAGACCTGCAGCCAATTTTGTCTTTCCCTCCTTCTTGAGCTTTTCAATTTCCTCCTGGGCCAATTTCTTGAGCTTCTCAGCTTCAATGAGCAGGGTGTTCTTAATGTCCTCTTCGTAGAATGAACCAGACAATTTCTTGATCTCAGCTTCAAGAGCAGTCTCGGCCCGTTTTAAAAGACTTTCGGCTGTGTTTAAAAGAGCCTTGCCAATTTCGGTCTTTGGGTTTAGGTTTTTAAGAGTAGCCTCGATATCGAGAACTCGCTTTTCGACAGCTTCGAGACCTTGAGCCAACTTATTCTTTCCCTCTTTCTTGAGCTTTTCAATCTCATCCTGGGCCAATTTCTTGAGCTTTTCGCCTTCAACGAGTAGGGTGTTCTTAAGATCATCATCGTAGTATGTGCCAGATAATTTCTTGATTTCAGCCTCCAGACCAGCTTCGGCTTTCTTCAACAAACCCTCTAACAAACCAAGGATAGTCTTTCCAAGTGCAGTCTTGGGGTTAAGAGCCTCGAGTTGACTTTCAATGTCAAGAAGTCTCTTTTCTACGGCTTCTAGACCCTCAGCCAACTTTGCCTTTCCCTCCTTTTTAAGTTTTTCAATCTCATCCTGAGCCAATTTCTTAAGCTTTTCTCCTTCGATGAGAAGGGTGTTCTTAAGATCATCATCGTAGTATGTGCCAGATAATTTTTTGATTTCGTTCTCAAGAGCAGTCTCAGCTCTCTTCAGCAGACCTTCTGCAATAGCCAAAGCAGCCTTTCCTATTTCAGAGGTAGGGTTGAGTGCTTTGAGTTGAGCATCAATGTCAAGAACTCGTTTCTCAACGGCTTCGAGACCTGCAGCCAATTTTGCCTTCCCTTCCTTCTTGAGCTTTTCAATTTCCTCCTGGGCTAATTTCTTAAGCTTCTCAGCTTCAATCAGTAGGGTATTCTTAATGTCTTCTTCGTAGAATGAACCAGACAACTTTTTGATTTCAGCTTCAAGAGCAGTCTCAGCTCTCTTCAGAAGACCTTCTGCAATAGCCAAAGCAGCCTTTCCAATTTCAGAGGTAGGGTTGAGTGCTTTTAGTTGAGCATCGATGTCAAGAACTCGTTTCTCAACTGCTTCGAGACCTGCAGCCAACTTATTCTTTCCTTCTTTCTTGAGCTTTTCAATTTCTTCCTGGGCCAATTTCTTGAGCTTTTCAGCTTCAATGAGTAGGGTGTTCTTAATGTCTTCTTCGTAGAATGAGCCAGACAATTTCTTGATTTCACCTTCAAGAGCAGTCTCAGCCCTCTTCAGCAGACCTTCTGCAATAGCTAAAGCAGCCTTTCCAATTTCAGAAGTAGGGTTGAGTGCTTTGAGTTGAGCATCGATGTCAAGAACTCGCTTCTCAACTGCTTCGAGACCTGCAGCCAACTTTGCCTTTCCCTCCTTCTTGAGTTTTTCAATTTCCTCCTGGGCTAACTTCTTAAGTTTTTCAGCTTCAATGAGCAGGGTGTTCTTAATGTCCTCTTCGTAGAATGAGCCAGACAACTTTTTGATCTCAGCCTTCAACTTTTCTTCAGCACTCTTAGCAAGAGCCTCCAAAGAGTGAAGTAAAGTTTTACCCACCTCTGTCTGAGGGTTGAGCTTTTCGAGCTGAGCCTCGAGGTCTTCCAGCCTCTTCTCGGCCTTCTGGAGTCCAGTCGCAAGAGCTAACTTTCCCTCAGCCTTCAACTTGTCCAACTCTTTCTTGGCTTCTTCCCTCAATTTAGCAAGACTATTCTTGAGGTCATCTTTACCCGTATCTCTCTTTGCGATACTCAATGACTCCGACACTTAATAAAATAAAATTAGAAGTTGTGTTAAAAACAATTTTGTAATAACCAATGGGTTCGTGACTCACGAATAGCCGCCGACAGAAATAGAAGTCCGTAAGCAATGAATTTCATGTTTTTTCCGAAATTAATTAACTTTTCTTAAGTTAAGAAAATTTTAAATCAATTGTGAGATACACTTATTCTGTGCTCTCCTTTTTATACCTGACATTTAATTTTTTAATCTACACTGATAACAGCTGAATTATCAATATGAATTTGTCACAAATTATTTGTGTGAACTTTGTACTAGTACTCTTAGTACTTCTAGGTGCGGGATTTTTCTTATTCGAAATAGAAATTATTGATGTTAATTGAAAACTTTAAATATATATTTTGCCATGATGATTAAAGGACGGTTTCCCATTTAATTTACCAGGATTATTTAGTTAGTCATTTAGGTTCAAAAATTAAAATGTACAATTTGAAACTTTTTTAATAAATTCCTTAAAAGTATCACATGTTTAAATATCAAATATCAAATTAAAGGTGTTCAAAAATATTGATGATCAAGGTAAATCGATGCAGAATGTAACAAGGTCATCTATACTTCAATGGTAAAGTGTTTCCACCCTGCTGCCTGCTTAGAAAATGTAACAGGTTATAAAATTCACACAATTTTAAGCGGATATTTTTTTGACAATTGGAATTCAGTTATAAAATGTGTTTAAGGATTCTTCCAGGATACCTCGATTTAGTGTTATACCGGATCAAATAGCAAGCAAGGTGTCAGACAACCTATAGCTGAGATCCTTTCAGTTTGACAACTATTTGTGAGGTAATACTTTAATAAATTTTCTTATATAAAAGACTCTAGCTAAAGTTCTTTGAGTATATTGAGTTCATTCAGAGAAAATTATATACGTGTTTCCAAACACCTGTCCTTTCACACAACCATTCTTTAATGAATAAAGACTTATGGCAGTCATATTAATAACCTCATGCCTTCATTTAGTAATAGAAAAATCAAGCTAATCAAGGTGTAACCAACGAAAATACAACTGTCTGCCAAAGTTATGTGACAAAATCTTCTCTAGCTCGTTGAAATTACCTCGTTAGTACCCCATTCCAGCTCTTTTTCCCTTTTCTTAATTTTGGAGATACTAAACGATGCACCATCAATAAATTTTTAAATCATAATAAAATTAGCACAACCCTGCATGATATTTTAATGTTTATTATAAGTTTTGCCTGATCTTTATTGCACATAACGGGATAAAAACCTATTATTATTTGTAATACAAAATTCAAATCGATATCAGCTTATTTTGATTGTCATTAAATGCACCAAGTGTAATAGTTAGGCATAAACATGATTTTCCATTTCAATGATATTATTTTTTGCCTTATAAGCGTAGTTATCCAAGGTGGAAGTCGGAAAATAACCTTGAGCAAAAAGGAAAAATCTCCCTCCGAGGTTCCTTAAAGAAAACACTTTCCAAAAAAGTAAAAATTGAATTTAGTCTTAAATTATTGGAAAATTCGGTTAAAATGGGTAAATTTAAACAAAATAGTGGATTATTTCGGCCTTCCTTTTTATCCCCCTCAACTCAAGAAAAAACATATGTTTGACAAGGCCGAGCTTGGACACCTATGTTGAGATGCAATAGAAATCTTATTTTTCAAGAAAAATATGAATTGTTCTCTGATTTGAAAACAAAATCAATATTACGACCAAAGATTTCAATCAATTTCATATCAAAAATTGCCCTGAACTTGCCTTAAACAAGTTTTTTGTTTTCAAAGCTTTACTATATTGCAAGGCTAACAATTAAAACTTATGAATTTGAATTATCATAAAAGGTGCGCTAAAGTCATATGGTCAATATAAATTAAGTTTCGCCAAGGTAGTTCCAACTAAAT
>JAQGAR010000277.1:0-17945 GCA_034697865.1 Oribatida sp. | reverse complement strand
GTTCGGACACATACTTAACCTGAGATGAAAGGGATCAACCGGTAAAAAAGTCTAAAAGACTTTTATTCAATGCTCTACTCATTACATAAGTTTATATAATTGATTGATTAGAGAAGGTTTGCAAAGAATGACATTTTGTTGAATCTCACCACTAATAATAGGCCAACAGGTCTTCACTGCTTATTAGTTAAAAAATAATGGTCAGCCCTCAGCTGTGATCAAAGAGATGGCTAAAGAAATTTAGTTTGCGTTTTCATGGCTTTGTCATCGGATATGACTGACCGCACAATTTGTTTAACGTTTGTTAGAAAAACTAATTGAAACTTACGTTACATAAGAATATTATTCGTAACGATGTTTGACAGCGACTCTCTCTCTCTCTCTCTCTCTCTCTCTCTCTCTCTCTCTCTCTCTCTCTCAATTCTTTCTTCAAATAGGCATTATATGAAGGATGACCAAGATACTCATCAATAGTTAACTAAAAACCAAATCTGTTGAAATGAAACGAGAGTTTTACTAAAAGCGCTGTTAATTGAAGTAAAATTGTAAAATTGAATTTGTTTTATGAAGCCTTTGGCCATCTCTTCTATTGTTGAGTGCTCTCAGAAACAGTGTTTGTCATATATTGTGAAAAGCAATTACAAGAGTTTATACTTTATAAGAATCACCAAGCTCGTTTGACGTTGAATTTCTAATGCTTTCATTCCTTATCAGAAGTGATACTAATTGTGAGGATTATATGACAGCCTTTCCTTTTAAATATTAAACTCATTTTCATTCATATTTACAAAAATTATTAATTTTGACATTTATTTCAAATACCTTTTGAGAGCAAATCTTCTCATAGAAATCTAAAATATATTTAAATAACAAAATTGGCAAAAATTAATGTAAAATTCCATAAGATTGCAATAGTCGATGTAAAATTCAACATGCTCAAATCTGCTGAATTTAGTGCTAGAATTCTGTCAAATGTGAAGCTTTAAAATTTAAAGGCAAACCTATAAACCTTTTTGATCCAAAATCCATATATTTGTGGACAATTGTATGATATGTCGGATAAAATCATTGTTTAAAACAATGAATTCATTAGAAATTTGATCAAAGAATAAAAGATAATATCAGTTATAATAAACTTTTATTTAACCATTTTATTAGAGATAAGAATGAAATTAAGTGAATATATTCTCACAAAATAATAAAACAAATGATTTCTAATGAATTAACGATTGAAAAATAGTTGAAAAATGTTTTAAAAGCAATTCAATTGTTTAGTTATGATTCCAATAGAAGAAAATTTTTATTTCATACAAATTTATATAAAATTTGTTTTCAATGGAATTCCTCCGAAGATTCGATATAATAGAGTAGAGAACGAAAAAATGGGACAAACATTGCATTCAAAACATACAAAATTATAATACATTCAAATAGTTTAAAGACTAGCGATTCCGATATCATTACTAACCTCTAATCGATTGCAAATCCAAACAATAAATTAAAAAAAATTGTCTTCAAATTAAGTTTTATACAAATCGACGAAAATCTGAACTAAGCTTTAGATACAAGACATGTGCGAACAGTTATGATAGAGAAACACCACTTTCAAACCTTCAATGAGAACTGTCAAAAGAGGACAAGTATTGGACGAATGGCGCACATGTGCTCTCGAAGCCATCCATAGGTTCTCGACTTCTCAATGCTTTACTCAATTAGAGATCACTTATTATTTGAGAAAAATATAAATTAATTATGAAATCAGCGGTTAATCGACTTCTTCGATCAGTTGATCTGATGGTCTAGTGCTGGTCGAAGCCTCCATATCATCGTCCAGTTCCTCAACGGTGGGAGGATTTGAGGCCAGATTGTCTCTTAAAATACTAGACCCTGCTCGGGGTAGATTCGCCCTCATATTCAACACAGTCTACAATTTAATAGAATATATTAAAATTTATTTTATTTTATAAAATAAATGGTTTAATACCTGTGCTCTTTGTTTCTGACGATTCAAATTGAAGACCTCTTTGGCCAACTTCTCATATTTTCCCCTTAATTCGGGTGTGTTTTGTGTTGTGAGCTGTTGTTTACAAAAAATTAATGTTTAGAATAGAGAATATGTTAGAGAATATGTGAGGACTTACCGCTTGTTTTGCGAGAGTCAACTCTTTAGTGCATGTGCTGAGTCCGGTGTCGAGGATTCCGAAAATTCGTTGGACAAGTTGTGAGTTATCTATCTGTGTGTTAATTGACTTCAGATATTTGGCGATATCCTCAACAGTCATGCGGTCATAGCCGGGAAGAGCACCAGAGTTTGAATTGGAGGTACTTTGTTGACCACTATTGCCGGCCATTCGGGCCAATTCTGCCAGGCGCTGTTGTTTGGCCTCATTATACTTCTGCTGCTGTTGTTTTCTGATTTCTGCCTGTTGTCTCATTATGCTCTGATATAAGGTGTTAGTGAGCATAGACTGGTAGTCATTGGGAGCGACCCCTGCAAACTGGCCATTACTTTGCATTTGTTGGTATAACTGCTGAATATACTGTTGCTGTTGTTGTTGCTGATAGTTTTGCTGTTGTTGCTGCTGTGCCTGCATCTGATTCATTAAGGCTTCCCTTTGCATTTGAGCATCCCTTTCCTGTTGCTCTCTTAGGAAGAGGGCGTCCTTCTCATTTTCGTATTCATTCCAAGCGGCCATCTTTTCTTCTTCTGTCATTTCCTCGTCGGGTCTGTTCTCAAGAAGAGAGTCGTGTTCGTGATATTTGACAATAAATTCCTTCTGATTCTTAAGCAGTTCGGCTAAAAGTTTGTCTTTTGGAAGTATAGGAGTTGGTCGGTTTTTGTTCTTATCAGGGTTAAACTTATACAGTTCTGACACTTCTCCGGATTTGAAATGTCTTTGAATGGACTGTTCGTCGACCACTCGACAGGAGAGGGATTGTTTGATAATTTGTCGCTCATAGATCTTCTCCTCCATAGATCCCTGTGCCACAAATCGGTAGACATATACCGGCTTCTTCTGTCCGAAGCGAAAAATTCTGAAGATGGCCTGAACGTCATGCGTCGGATTCCAAGAGGCGTCGAATATAATACATCGATTGGCACCGACCAAATTGATACCTAAACCACCGGCTTTAGTTGATATAAGGAAGAGTCGCGCCCTGAAGTTGTTCTCATCATTGAAGACATCGATCCACGCCTTGCGATAATCAGAAGCTGTGGAACCGTCCAAACGGAAGTAATCTCTATTTTTGACCCAAACATTTGTGGCGTCATTCAATAATCCGGACTCCAAATCAATTTCTGGTATATTACGGCTCTCTTCGGCAGCCCGTTCCATTCTAAGTTTAAGCATCTCTTCAACTAAATCCAAAGTATCCAAACTCTGAGAGAAGAGGAGTATTTTGTCTCCCAATTTCTCGCACTCCTCGAGGATAGAGAAGAGAAGAATGAATTTTCCGCTTAACTCTATTTGGTTGGTTTCATCTCTTTTGAGTAGTGGCGCAAACCAGGCGTCAGACATAGCATCATCACTTCCTAAAGACTTTTTCTCCTCTTCTTCTTCTTCGGACATCTCTTCTTCCTTAGTACCTCTGGTTCGCATTCGCCTCTTTGGCACTGCCATGGAAGGACCGGCTTTATTATCAATCAATTCGACATCAGAGTCACAACTGGGAGGGGTTTCTGCGTCTTCATCGTCATCAATGAATTCATCCATCGACTCTTCGTTTGCCTTTTCTATGCGCCGTCTGTGCTGCTCATAGAGAAGGATTGGGTGGTTCCAGATAAGTCTGAGTGAGCCATAATCGGCTAAAAGACTCAATTTTTGTCGATCGCATATATTCTTGAGATAAAATTCATATAATTCTATTTGTTTTTCAGTCAACATAACACTTATGACATATTCCTGTTTGGGCTGAAGATAAGGAACTAATACATTGTAATCACATCTATGGACACAACCATTCAATAATGTGTGCAAAATATGAACCCTTTTCTTCATAATCTTCACGTCATAGTCGGTGGAGTCTTCGTGCTGTCCGTTGGTTATAGGATTCACAAAACGATTTGTGAACTCTTTTTTGTTTCCTAAAAGATTGGGTTTAACGAAGTGAACCATAACGTGATATTCCAACAAATTGTTCTGCAGAGGAGTACCCGTCAGTACAATCCGTCTCAGAGTTTTGATTTGTGAGACGGCTTTGTTGTAAGCGGTCTTCTCATTCTTGAGTAGATGTCCCTCATCGCAAATGACAACGTCAGCGCCTGGATCTAACAGACACTTTTGGATGGCATCCCGAACAGATTTGGCCGGTTTTTTACCTCTCCCTCCCACTACTAACGACGAGAACAATGTTAGACCGATGATCATAACCCCTCCTCTCTTGTGCCAGATATTAAGCAGATCAGCCCTTTGAAGGGGCGTTTTGGCGTCAAACATCTCGAATACCAAGAGGTCGTCCAAATCATTATCGACGAGCCATAGTCTGAACTCATTCGCCCAATTCTTTATGGTATTGACGGGACATATAACTAAAGCCCTTTTGATGTGTTTCTTAATGTCTTTGTGAGTGAGGATAGTATACAAGAATGTGACCACTTGTAGGGTTTTGCCCAAACCCATAGAGTGGGCTAAAATACAACCCGAGCCCTCAGAGTCCTTCGACAACTGTTCCACTGTTTCGATCGCACAGTTATACATGAATTCGATCCCATTCTTCTGATGGGGTTTCAGGAACTTAACCAAAGTCTTATCCACTTCGACGTAAGGCTCTTTTGATTCGTTGTCGAACTCAAGAATAAGTTCTTTGACGTCTGCCGACAGTAGTGATCGAGTTTTGATCAGATCATTGTACTCTTTTTGTTTTTCTTTGATTCTGCGAACCCTATCCCTCTCTGATTCGGCGGCATCTTTAGTTTGTTGCTAAACATTCAGAGGATTAAAACAAATTCCGACAATTAAGACAAACTACACAAACCTTAATCTTTTTGTCTGAAATTATTTTTCTAATAAGTTTACGACTTTTATTCGGTGAATCGTTTTCATCGGAGAGGACTTTACAGTCGTCTTCATCTGAAGAGTTGTGAACTCTCTGTTTAAGAATAACATAAAAATCTAAATTAAATATCACTTAAATTTAGAAATTAAAGCCAGTACTGACCACTCTCTTCCTTTTTCCCTTCTTATCTTTTCTATCTTTCTTTTTGGATTTCTTTGACTTTTTGTTCTTTTTCGACTTCTTTTCCGAGTTGTCCGACTCTGATCCTGAATCAGAGTCTGAGTCTTGAGTCGAAGGATCCATTCCATCAGAAGACTCGATCACAGATGATTTATCACTGTAGTCATCATCATCAGAAACACGTCGTTTTGCCACTCTCTTCTTAGGGCCAATATCTTCATCGCTGTCGAGATCTATCACTGATTTGCTCTCGTTTTCCTCTTTAACACCTCTCGTGGGTCTACTCGATAGCTTCTTAATATCTTTTTTGTCTTTTTCGTCATCACTTTCATTGTCAGCCTCTGAATCCGATTCTTTCTTAGGTTTTTTGGTTCGAGTTTTGGTCTTTTCGTTGTTTATCTGATCATCAGAGCTGACATCCGAGTCCAAGGCATCCAATTTTACTTCTTTTTTCGTTTTGATGTGAATTGAATTGGCTTTAGAAGTGTTGACATTAGAGATGTCGCAATCAGACTCTAAATCGCTGTCAGTAATGTCCCCCTTTTGAGCGGTGTATTCCTTAAGAGGCGTCGAAGTCTTAACCTTCTTCTTAGGCTTTTTGTCACTAACACTGCTCTCACTATCACTGGATTTATTGGAATCTTTGTTATTCTTTTCACTTTTGGAACCGTTTTTGGCAATTCGTCTGATTTTGGGAATACGACACAAACGTTTCAGTTCTTTGTCTGAATCGCTGTCATCTCCGTTGACATTGTTTTTAGGTTTGGATTCCTTTTGTTTATTGGCTTTCATTTTACGACAAATCACTCCTTTTGAGTTCAAAGAGTCAAAGAGTTTAGTTTCAAATTCGTTTATAGTATTGGAAACAGTTTCGGTGTCATAAGCGGCCGAATTGATGATGTCTTCGTCTAAATTAATCAGTTCTACAAATGGCGTGTAATTGAGTCGAAAATCTTTAGAGAGTTTCTCGTATTTGGATAATTGATGACTACTTGAACCCCTTCCAGACTTACCATTAACTTTAACTTTAAAATCAGAGTCAGAATCAGTGCCCGATTTGGGTGTATCTGAAGAATCGTCAAATTCTGCTTCGGAAGAATCAGACGACTGACTCACTTTTTTATCACATTTGTTTCGCAAACGAGTCCTAACACTTCCAGACATAGATTTGTCGCTATTCTTATTGTCAGAGTCTTCTGAACTTAATTCAGAGCCAATTGAGTCGAATCGGTTGTTCCAATTGAAGTCTTTGTTTTCTATTTCACTCTCTTTAGAACCGGTTTCGGTTTTGTTTAACTCTTCACTTACTTTGGAATCACTTTTATTAATTTTATTGTCTTTTGGATCAGTTTCGTTATTAACTGAATTGCTGTCTAAAGACTTGTGTACATCAAAACCGGAATCTACTTCTGTACTGATTTCACGACTTAAGTCACCGATTTCTTCGGTGTCTGACAATTCACTGCTATCACTATCTTTGTTGTGATTGTCGTTGAAATCGGTTATATTGAGTTCAATGTCAGCGTTTGATGTCTTTGTTTGCGTTGAGTCGATGTCGGACTCAGACTCAGATTCACAGTGTTTTTGATGGTTTCCGACACCGTTCACGCGAGGGACTGATTTAAGGCCATTTATGGCAAATTCGGGTAAAATGGGTGACACCAATTCATTGATCCAACGTTTAACCTCTTCAACGGGTACTGAACTCTTTGTCCACTCGTCCAAAAGGGTGAGATATCTGAGGCGTTTGTCTCTTAGTTCTTGAATTTTTTCTTTTTTCAAAGTAATGTCAGTCATGTTGTCAGTCATGCGCTTATGGCTCAACCATTAATCCCTTCAGAGAAATCAATGGACACAAAGCCCTCCAAATATCTGACAAAACCCCAACTCTTGAGGTTTGTATCAACAAAATTACAAATTACGTCAACTTCTCGATCATTCGATTCACGTAATTCTCGACCAAAACAAACTTTGCGTCACTTTTTATTCAGAGATTATTATCGAAATATCAGATCATATTTTACAGTTGAATTTGATCTTGCTAAATGCCACACAAGTTGACGGTTGAATTACATCAAATAGTTGTAAGAATAGAACTGTAGAACAATCTGTAGCGTAGATATAATACTAGGATTTGAGAGCTGTTTAGAAACTTATGTAAACAATTTATTTATAACGCAATACAAATGTTTGAGGAAATGAGGAAACACTAAAGGGATGGTCTTATCTGTTAAAAGTTCGCCAATTTTTAAATCTGATCAAACTTTTTCTTATTATAATTTTTATTAATGTGAATCACAATTGATTTTATTGTTTATTTAAAGTAAATATTATTTTATACTTTGTTTAATATAAATGAAAGTATTGTGAAATTGAATTATAATGAATGAAAGGGATGTTTAGATGAGTTGAATATTGAGTCATATTTTATTTAACGAATTGGGGATATTTTGAGGCATTTGGAGACAACTTTTTCAGTGATTTCTTCCAAAACAGATCTGGTTTTCAGTATTTTTATTTTTGAGCGCAAAACTAATTAAAACTTTGCTTCCATAGTAACCAAACCAGTTCTCAAACTGAACAAGAATATTTCTAAAGATGAGTTTAGTTACTTGAAAACCAATAAGTTATAGGCAATAACTAATCAATCTGTTGTTTCCCATTATTTGATCCCTTGTTGCCAAAGATGGGCAAACTAATTTCCTTTTGAGCACACTCATTTTTTGTTGGCCTACATGTTTCCCACAATATAAAACTTGATAGTTCATTTAGATTAGCAGGATGAAGGTGTTTGGTTGAATTCTAAATTAGTTTGAATGATGTATTGTTGAACCAATTATAGTTTTAATAGAGTATATTTGGGAGTAATTCCATTCAATCATTAAAACAGTTATGAATTCCTTAAGTGTATAGCGATTGAAGGCATTATTACTCAGTTCATAAACACTTACAATAAGTCTGACTATAATTATGTCGTTTTTATCTCCGAATGGATTCTAGTTTTTGCTGCCATTATGTAAATGTTTGGAACAAAAAGAATAAAATAAGTGCAAAATTAGTTGCAACTGATTTATCGCATCCAGAGTTCGATACCTGAGATAATTGAGTGAATGTCTCATTATTTTGAATCCATGAGACTATTTATGAGACTCTTCTTGCGAGCAATAAACTCATCCCATTTTCCTGATAAACAAGTCAGGGCTCAAAATCACTTATATTTCAGTTTTATTTTTGACGATAGTTTTCAAGAGTTCAGAGATATGTACAGAAGATTAGCCCTTTTCCTCAGCTTTTGCCTCAGTTTTGATTTTTCGAGTGTTTTTTGATTGTTTTTCAGACGGTTTTCAGAGTCTGATTACAAGACTTCATGTGAACAGTAAATGAAAAAGGATTCGCATTTTCCGCAGTTTATTGGTTTTGTATTACATTTAATATACAAATTGAGAGAAGTTTTGTCTTTCGATTGAAAGCGCTTTCATTTCATTAAAATGTGAATAAAAGGCACAAAATCTTTGTTTAATTACATTATTTGAAAATGTTTTGTGATATGAAACTAAACTTATAGTAAAACCAAATTATTATTAATAATATATAAATTAAAATCATTTTTCTCCTAATTTTATACAATATTTAAAATAAATGGGATTATCGTAAATAAAAAGCAATTTTTGAAGACTTTAAAAACCAATCAATAATTACTGCAAACTTATGGCCACAAATCATCGCGTTTTTATCACAGCTTTAAAAATGACAAAAATTATCGTTAATTTAAAACAAAAACAAGAATTTTAAAACTAAAACCTTTTGGTTGCGACTAATTTTGAACTCTTTATATAAAATTATTCATATATTTGAACAAAAAAATTAGTTTTCATTAAAATTTTGAAAAATACTAAAAGTTATTACAAAATTCATTAAAAATTGATAAAAATAATGATCAGTTCCCTCAGTAGCACCCATTACTCCAGTTATCGGTAGGATTGGCGCCCGGCCGGTAGTTTGTTGGACACGGAATCGCTGTGCGCTGACCAGAGACTGGAATTCCTGATCTGTTGATTAGAATTGAGAGAAAGATAAGTATTATAGAATAAAATTATAGATATAAATATAGAAAATGGAAGAGATGGTCACCTAATAGGCTTCGGTCCCGGAATTTTTGACCCATTTTTGTGGAGATTATTATTATTGTGATTTGTTTTGTTAGTCTTATAACCATTTGTTGAGGCACTGGTATTAGTTAAGCAGAGCTCATATCCATTCTCTTTAAGATTTTCTTCACTATTCATAGCATAGTCTCGAACCCGAAAAGTGCTTTTTCTACAGAGATTAGTGGTAATGGCAGTGGTTGTGCCCATTCTATTAAGCTCTCCCTCAACCGCAACCTATAGTATACACCGATTGTTAATTCACAACAAATATAATATAATTTAATTTAAATGTAAATAACATTTGTATAATAAACTGAGTTATTAATAGCAAACTTAAGACTACGATACGGACAGTCGTTTTCTTACTTTTCTATTGAGCAGTTGCTGCTGCTGACTTTGGGACGGAGGCGGAGACGTCACTCTTCCGGTGTTATAAATTTGATTTTGTGGAAGTTTGAGCCCATTCTTCACGAGAAGTCGTGAATCGCTCGGAACTTTTGCCTGAAGAAAGTTATTGCTGAGAGGGTTGCCGGTTCGGCCCGGCAGTTGACTTGTTTTGGTCGAGTTATAACCCATTCCTTTGTACATCGGTTGCAAACGTTGCGACAAATTTGGTTCACTTTTTCCAATTTTGCTTTTGGAATAACTGCTGGTTGTTCTCAAATTACTCACGTCTGGCATTATTTTAGGGACATTGGGTTCACAGTGGGTGCGCATAATTTCTTGCGTCAGATTCATATTTCGGTTCTTCGGTACTAAGGGTGTGCTCGTAGTGTACGACACGTTCTGTCGAAAAGAATCTTCTGTTCAGTGAATAAAATAAATATATTAAAAATCTGATTAATGACAGATAGGATAGGCTTTTAGGGATGGGCTCATTGTTTGCTTCTAATGATATGGACTTAAAGCTAAAACTAATGGGACGGTTAAAGAGTTAGAATTAAGTGATTAGAAATACCTGGCGATAATTCGTTGTCACAGTGTTGGTCTTCATTGCCATTCATTTGGTATGAGTTGAGGTCACTCTCGAGTCGCGTATATCTGCCCGGCTCTCGACTTTTTGTCAAAGTATTTGAGTTAATGGTTGCGTTCATTCTATGAGTGATCGTTAGGTTACGTGTGGGCGACCTCTCAGCGGGCGGTGACCAACCGTTAGAACAACTCTCCCGAAGAGAATCCTCTTGTTTTTTGGCGATCTTCTCGACGTCATCGATATTATTGAGTGGAAAGTCTTCGTCGTTTGTGAGGGTAAATGTCGAGTCCGCAGTCGTCGCTTTACTAAACGTTCCGTTCATTGACTTTCTTGCGGTTAGGGTTTGCACTTCAAATGTCCGATTATTTGCTTCAGGACTGGAGTTGTCGTCTTCATTAACGGGCGAACATAGACTGGACAGACCGCCATTGAAAATACTTTGCCGTTTTTGGAGATTTCGCTTTCTAGTAAAGGTACGACTGTCCACTGATGGACTCAATAGTTTGATCTCGTCCAATTGGTTCATTAAATTCATATTAGCACCTCGGGACTTCTCACTCATAAACGCACTTTTTATCCATTGGGTCGGATCTTCATCTGAGTTGCAATTGTTTACAGTAAATGTTTGGTTCGGATCAGTTGACAGCCAATAGCAATCGGAGTCCAAATAAGACAAATCCTCTGATAAGACATCAATAATCTCGTCAGAGAATTGGTCGGCACAATCACCTGTACTCATGGCTTAAACTAAGTTCACAATTAGATGATAATTGAGTCAAAATTGTCTTCAGATGTGTTGTATTCGATTGACATCAATAGCCATAAAAGGCATCACTTAATCATCAATTTGTGGTTCAAATGTGATTAGATTTTGATTTGTTTCGTACTTTTGGTTTACACTCAACTAAAACACTAAAATTGCCGACACTTTTGTTATTTAAATAATTTATTAGACGTGAAAACAACTGAAAACATAAAAGTAATCAATAATTAGTCATTCATTCACTTATCAAATCACTTATGAATTGCACTAAACTTACGATTCATTTGTTGATTAAAACCAAACTCACATTAAATACTGATTAAAGCATTTAATTAAATACAAAATATTTTCGATAATATTTAAGGAAAGACTAATTAAAATTTCATTCAAATATTTTAATTACCGAAAAATGATAATTAAGCGGAAAATATTTAAAAACAAAACAAAACATTTTTTTTAAAAAACTAAATATTTTCAAGAAATTCACAAAAATTAATTTTATAGATAAAACTAACGAATGATTTTTGTGAGAACCCTATCATATCAAAGATAATTAAATCAATTTAAGGGATAATTACCAATGATTTTGATGAAAAAAGTTGAGTTCAAATCAAATTATAACGAATTTGATTCAAAATAATAACAGTTTTTGTTTGAAAGTATGGCTCAAAACACAACGAATGACTCAAAGCATTGACTGAAAGCCAATTGAAGTGAATGTAAGCATTGAATTGCTTTACATTTGAGTCAATAGGAGAGCAAAAACATTGTGAACACAATTCACAGATATCTCTATCTAAAGGCAATCCAAATACCAGTGCATTGAAAACCGAGTTTTTGTGTCTATCCTATAGTTTTTTGCCACTTGTGTATAACGCAGAGGAAAACGCGATTCATTTGACACAAAAATATTTAATTGAATATGGATTTAATCAGAGACCGAGTGACGAACAGACTGACAAGAAATTCACTCAAATATTGCCGTTTGTGTAACACTTTTCGCACTAACACTTACACAAGAAGTGACTCAAAGCAAAAATATTTGTGCTTTGAGTTTATTTCTCAACTATCAAAGCATTCCTCGAGTTTTAAATGACTTTCAGTTTAAAAGTTTCTAAAACTTATATAAACTGATGAATGAGTCTTATGTTAAACACTTTTAACGCGTTTGCAGTGGCTTTGAGTCCAATGACTTCATTTACAAACATTTTTAAAAACTTTTTTCATTCTTCGAGAATAAACTTTTAGTTTTAGCCAAAGATAAGATTCTTTGTAATGTATTATCTAATGTTTGAAACATCACAGACCCGAACCCTACTGTTGAGTGACTCGTTTATGAATATGAGCCAAACCCGGAACGGGTCAATACCTGTGCGCTCCGTATTAACGCAATCTTTTTGTTATTCATTGAATGAAAATCCAGTTTTAAACTCAGAACCTATTATGTATTGGAAGTGACCTCTCAGTGACTCTCAGATCAGCCACTAATACACCAAAAATACTTTTTTCGTCAGTTTTTGTTAGTTTTCGTGGAAATCCTTTTCAAACCAAAGAACCAAAAGAACTGAATTTTATTGTATTGAATAAAAAAAAAGTATAATTAGTTTATTAAAAAAAGATGTGAAACAAAATAAAATCAAATAATTGAGACCAACAGATAAGTCGACTCTTTTGACACAATTTTTATTTGTAATCATTTTTTAAAATTTAATGCAAAGTTTGATAAAATAGAAAACATTTGGTTTATAATCACAATAATTGATTGCATCGTTTGGAATATAAATTAGTTTAAAATCAAATTTGCAATCATTTGACTCTTTTTGATACATATTTCTCATATATTTGGCGCAAATTAATTATAAAACTTGTGATATAATTAATTAATGTCTGTTTGAGTGATAAATATTCTTAATTAACAACATTTTTGTTTCCGAATTAATTAATTTGAGTTCAAATCTTAGCTTATTTTGAGTTTGATTTCCAATTCTTTGTAGAAAAGTCTTAAATTATTTTCCTGTTCTTCAGACTGACTATCGATTTGAGAGATCTTTTCCTTTGATTCCTGAATCAAAACAATCATTTGCTGACTCCTGTCCTCTCTTTTAGTGTTGAGGACATCGTTTCTATGACTTGATTGCTCTAATTCTAAGCCGAGAATCTCTTGCATAAGATTGTCGACAGAACTGATGGATCCATTGAGTTGTTCATTGAATTGTTGACATAAATCGACCACAAACTCAACTTTTGATTCGTTGAAATCAGTTACTCTTTTGTAGGTTTCCATCAATTGATTCAAATCTGATTCTCCTCTGATTTGTTCGAATTCTTTGATAATAAACCGAATTTCGCCGAAAATGAATGGTTTGTGGTTAAAGAGACGGTTCATTATCTCATCGCTGACTTTAATGAATAAGAAAATCAAAATTGCAATCAAACTAAAAACTAAAAATAATTTTAAAATCTTACCTTTGAAAACATTAATCACATTATTGTTTGTATTAATTGACATTTCAATCGATAAACAGATTTAAATTTATCAAAATATTAAAATTTAAAAGTCATTAATAAAAGCATGAAATCAATGATTTATTTCTCAATTAAGCTCTTAATCCTATTATTAGTAAAATTTAATTAAAGTTCAAAAATCAAAACAAAAAACCATTCAATGATTACATAACTATTTAAGAAAATTATAAACAAATTTGACATAAGTTTAATAAATGACTGAAAATAACTGAAATTAAGTCTCGGATCGACTAATGAATCAAATTTCGACAAATTTAGTGATAAACAAAAACATATCGAAAAGAGCTTTATTTTTAGATCAGTTAACAAAAACAAAATACTTTCGGCAAAAACAATCAAAACATATGATGGCTTTAAGTGAGAGTCACTCAGAGACCCTTTGCACAGAGTTTTTGAGAGGAAATGACGCCAACGGTTTGACAGCAATGGCAGAGGTTGTGGTCACGTGACGACAGAGTAATAGTACAACAACTTCCGTCTCGTCGACGCCTCCATTGATAACAAGACTCACAACTCGTTTGCAATACTTTTATTTGACATCAGTTTTGTCTGACAATAGTATCGCTAAATTACTAATCAGTTTTTACTTTTTGAACGCAATTAACAGAAGTTAAGAGCAAATCATTGATTAATCCATTTATCGGATCAGTTGCTCTCAAAACACATAATTTTTGTCGATTTTTTCGCCCAAATTTATATTTGACGTCAAATTGAGAGACGATTTTCTGACCATTTATTCGCAAAAAACAGATCTTTATTCAAATTTATTTCGTTTAAAAAACGACAACATTTCTCTTAATTCAATTTAATTGATCGCAAATAATGTCAGATTTCGACGCATTCGTATCGGTGCCTAATACTGATTCAGCTGACCCGGCGGCAGAGTTCTTGGCCAGAGAACAGAATGCTTTGGGAGAACTCGAAGATGACTTC
The DNA here is from genome assembly GCA_034697865.1 of Oribatida sp. Classification (NCBI taxonomy): domain Eukaryota; kingdom Metazoa; phylum Arthropoda; class Arachnida; order Sarcoptiformes; species Oribatida sp. Next base: position 3,424 of record JAQGAR010000277.1, on the reverse strand, counting down.
GACTTTCCCACTAATCCTAAGGATATCTCACAAAGTATTTTATAATCATTTAATTTAATTGCAGTCAAAACTAATAAACATTTGTCTCGTTTTCACAGAAATTAACGGCAATTACGAAAACGGAGAAACAAATGAGGTTTTTATCATATCTTTTGTCCATTTCTTTCGTTTACTAAACGTTATTATTTGTCAATAGTTTTCTGATACAAATGAAATGAATGGTCCGAACGGACTGTCAAACGGCGACGGTGTAGGAGACCAAGAAGTAGAGGGAGACGACACACTCGACAATGACATTATGAACATGAATGCCATCAATTCATCGCAATCTTCAGAAAGAATCAAAGAAGAGATAAAAGAAGAGCCCGAAAAGATTAAAAAATGGAGGGAAGAACAGAACAAAATTCTTGAAGAAAAAGATAGAGAGGAGAGTCGGAGGAAAGAAGAACTTAAAGAGACCGCAAAACACGAACTGGAAGAGTGGTACACCCGTTACGCCGAACAGTTGGAAAAGTCTAAACTTAACAATAGGTAAGAGTTTTGTTTGATATTTCACTATAAATCACACGAAAACATAATATAATGAGTGATTTATTGCACACAACTTTTGACACAACTATATCTGTTGATAACATCTAATTTTTGTACCCATTATTCAATTCCTAACCATTTTGCGGCACAGGGAGGCCTGCAAGTAAGATGATTCTCTTTAACCTTATGATCCGCCCCTTTCACCACTATTTAGTAGTTTTTCACTTAGAATATAGTCTCTGTTTTGTCGTTTGTTTGTCTCTGTGTTTGTCTTGAAATTGATTTCAATTGTTTGTTGTTTTACAAAGAAATGCTGAGAAGGAATGGGTGGCCGAAAGGGACACAGAAGTTCCCGGTTTGGAGTGGGAGAAAATCGCCAGAATGTGTGATTTCAATCCGAAGTCAACCCGTAATACAAAGGATACCTCTAGAATGCGATCAATACTTTTACAGCTCAAACAAAACCCTCCGTCGGGTCAGACCAGTAAACAGTGAACTCTTTCGATAGTAATCTAATAATAATAATAATAATAATTAATAATAATAACGACATTAGAATATAATTGCAGTAAAAGATCGCGAATCCAATCCACTGATCAATAAATCGTTTTATCGTTTGAAGAGAGAAATTGCGATGAAATTCATTATAAATAATATAAATATAATTATAAATATTTGAATATTTGATTAAACAAATCGTTTTTTGAATACAACGGCAAAACGCAGTGATTTTCAGTGTTTTATTTTATACAAACTTTTAGAGCACTTGTCGTTAAATTGAAGCGCTTTTCATTCAAATTGTATTATATTTGGGACAGACATCTCTGGTTTGGTTCGAATCATTGCTTAAATCCCTGGTTATTATTTAAGTGAACATTTAAATCGAATTAATTCTATTGACAACAGTTAACGTGAAATTGTACTAAATTTTAATGAAAATTTCAATTTAAAAGTTATATTAACTGCTATTTGAATATAGAATACAAGAAAACACTGAAATTGTTTTGAAAGCAAAACCGAAACTATCTGTCGATTGTATAATACATATGAAGTACTCATTCATTAATTGTATAAAAATGACTAAAGTCTTGAAATTTGATTACTATTTACTCTAAAAACATATTCTTATTCTTAGATTTAATTTATTATACTTTTGTGTCAATTGTTTTATTAATTTCTACGATATTTTTAAATATGTTTCAAATATTTGCTATTCTTTCCTATAATTTGATTTCTTCTGTTATTTTTGCCGATTTTTAGTGTGTTTTCTATTATCGAAACCAAGTATTCATTGAAACAAAAAACCAATTATTTATATTCACTTTTAATGATAAACATGTAATCAATCAATTGTTTTAAACAAACAACAAAACAATGCATTCCTTTTGTGTGCTCCCAATCTTTAATCATTGCTTTATATATGTTTTAATGAAAAGTTGATTAAAAAACTGTGTATTTCTCTGTAATTATAGACAATTAATGAAACGTTAGGTCAGAAAATATTAAAAATTAATAATAAATTTAAAGCTTAAAAATGGACCCAAAATTGTCATTCAATTAATTTTATCGATTATTAATCATTTGCTGATTATTTGGTTGTCATTCTCACCGATTTATCGCTTGAAATCAGAGTGCAATCCATTTAAAAACGCTTTCGTTTTATTGATATCAGATTTGTTTGTATGACATGAAAATCTATTTCCAAGTTTTCATTATTTTTTGCAGAATTTGCGAGTTTTAGAATTAATGGGAACAGAAAGGGGACGACTGATCCAATTATGCCATTATTTATTCAATTTGTCTCTTAAATACATTTCTTGTTTTTATATTCAATCGATTGAGAAAATAATTGTCTTATTTGCGATTCAATGATATTATTTGCAAAACTGAACCAAAAAAATATGTTTAGAATAATTGCAAATTAATTCCTTCCTTACATTAAATCAATAATTTGAGTCATTTGATTCTGTTCTCTATTTATTGAATTACAGGAAAGTAAGTTTAGTTTTGTTTTTATTTGAGAATATTTTTGTAAAATAAGAGCTGAATGTCTGTAAATGTGTAGTAATTGGTTACTTCCTGTACTCATAGCAAACATTTCTTCGAAGAATAAACTCATTCATTTCATAAGTTTGTGCTGTTTTCAACATTTTAAAGGTAACCAAGTTTGCAATTTTCACCACAAAACTAGCAATTCTTTGTTTTGAACGGTTGAGTGAATGTTTTATTGCTTAAAACAAATTATTTCAAAATGATTTGAAAAAGGGGAGTTCATTAAATAAACTTGAACACAACATTCTTATTGGTAAAGTATCTGTCAAAAGTTGTCACACCTTTAATGTTTACATCACTGCAACACATGTCAGTTTAACAGTGAAAGCAACCAATTGTATTTTCATGCAAAACACTCAACCTTTGGTTTTTTATAATGTTAAACAGGGATCTCCAAGGGGGGGATCAGCCCAAAATCCCCCCTGTCGGCGAAAAATTTGAAAAATCCACCTGTCGCGCTCGAGAGGCCCCCTAGCTAGACGCCTCGCGAAGCGCGGCGGCCATTTTTTCGGTAAATCTGGCCAAAATGGCCGCCGAAACTGGATTTAAACCGGGTTTAGCGGTAAGATGGCCAAAATGGCGGCATTTTGGCCGCCATTTTATCCCCTACCTGATCCCCCTAGGATTTTTGGAAAAATTTTCCAAAAAATCCCCCCTGATCCCCCCTGGAGTCGCTGAGCTTGGCGATCCCTGCTGTTAAATTAACAGTGTTAATACTATATCAGAGATGTCAATTCTGCTCTTCTCTGAGCAATTATATCACCGCCTTGTCATTAACTTTGAAAAGTGAGCAAGCACCTATTCAAAATAAAAGTTTTATTCAAATTTTTACATAATTGGC
>JAQGAR010000276.1:0-17950 GCA_034697865.1 Oribatida sp. | reverse complement strand
GAGAGAGAGAGAGAGAGAGAGAGAGAGAGAGAGAGAGAGAGAGAGTTTTTACAATAAAAACGAATCAATAATATAATGATTTTGTACTTGATTATCCTCTTAACAAATGACAATAACAGTACGATAAAATTGAATGTATTTGCTTAGAGCCATAATGGAACTTAATTTCTACGTAGGTTATGTAACTTTACCGAGAATTCTAGATCGATATTTCAAGTGTTTTAGCAAGGTTAAAAGATTCTTTTATGGCAATGATTATGCAATATGTAACAAGATTAATTAAGCTTGTTGCTTCTTTCAGACCCAGTTTTGATTCACTTGGTTAATATAACATACTCCTTTCATAAATTTGTTTATTTTATGCTTCAAAAATCAAGCACAGCCTACACTCTTTCATTCAAACCTTCAAACAAGATGAGAAATTTTAAAGAGAAGGGATAAGCAAGGTCTACAAGCTTAAAGAGTATTTCCAACTTGTGTGATAAGCTATGGAACTCCGTCACAGAAATTTTCAAAAACTAACTTGCTCATGCTTTCTTTGCCCAACCAGTTTAAGTTGTTTTAACAAAATTTATTTATTTTATTCATATCATAAATTATGTTTAAATAGATGCCATAAATGTGCCTTGTTAGGTTTTTAAGGTTTAAAATTCAGTGTTCATAAGTATTTTCATAACTTAGCAAGTGCACTTCTTTTTTGAAGCGTTAGAAACTGTATCCAATAAAAGCAGGAACCAGGAATGTTTTAACGAGCCCTCACAATATTAATAAGCGAGGACAAATCTTATTTAATTTCTAGTAATTTACTGTTCTGCTTGCTCATATGTATCATGGTCAAGTTGATTTTCAAATGAAATAGCGCATCATCAGATGTTTTAAAGAGAATTTATCTTGGTATTCATTGTAAAAAATATCTGAACAAACTTACCAAAGCCAAAATCTTCGAGCACAACAAAGGGGCCGGCTATCGTATTGCGCCGTTCGGTGGACACAGATGGTATGGGCCGCTCTTCGGCAGGAAAGTTGTCGTCATCGTCGCCGTCGGCCATAGCCGGCTCGACAATAATACTGACCGAGTGAACTAACCCCCGATTGCGTGCGGACCCATTCCTCACAGAGAAAGGCGGCTGATGTGATGTCTGCGACAATAGCTGTGATTCTGAGAGTGTGGGCGCTATGTTTGAGCCCAGGCTCGGCGTAATAGACACCTGTGTGTTGGGCACGGGTGCGGTGGTGCTAATCGTCGGTGGCTTCATCTGCTCCTCTCTATTATTATTGTTAGCACTCATTATATTCTGTGCTTTTGTTTGGTTCCTTTGATTTCAGTTGTTTTGCGACCGAAAAGATCTCTCTTTTATTCAATTATATTAGAGATTTCTTATTTGATTTTCAGACTTATTCTGAGCTTTTATTCCTCACCCTTTCCTACGAATAGACAAAATAGTGTTAAGGAAATTCTCATAAGAATTATAGCCCCGAATAGCACAGAATAACTTGTCTTTAGTGACAATTCATTCTCTTTTTCTTACAGTTTATTCTTCTTCTTATTCTTCGACTAATTCTTTTAAGAATCAATTCTTCGACTCTTTAGATTTGTGTTCACTTGAATCGAGTGCTCGTTATATCTGACCAATTGTTTAATGGTGTTTCTGCTGCTGAGAGCACTTCGTCTTATTCTGTGCCAAAGGGTAGACACACGCCTTGTCTGCTAATGAATAGTAAAAACAAGAATTTAATGTTTGCCAAACAATTAGCGACTAATTTAATGGCAATCTTATGGTGTTATTCATGTCAATCAATTTGCACCCTGGCCTTAGAAATGCAGTAAGTGACCTTTTCCCTGGGCTCCAGGGCTTTCATCCTAATAGCTCGACATTAAAAAAGAAAGCACAGAATAAAATCAAATGACTTATCTCTGTGTGCTTTCGATAACAACATTAGAAGAAAATGTATTAAAAGAATTTGAAGCAAAATATTTTCGTTTCTATTCATAACAGGAATCAAAAACAAGACTATTCTTGCAATACCTGAGGGCTTACAAACAGGGTCTTTATTCGAGTGGAAATTGAAAAAAAATCAAGGAATAACATTAAATATGATATATTCATACATAAACCCATGTTTTGTATATAAAATTCCGATTCAGTTATTGGCTGTTTGTCTGAGCCGTTTGTGTTGACTCAATCATCATATTCTGTGCTCTTCTTCTTATGCTATTCAGATATGTCTCTCCCTATGTCTTCTTCCTTCTCTTTTATTACTCTCACAAACTAACACTCTTCCTAACCATCTCTAAAACCTGCTCTCTCTCTCTCTCTCTCTCTCTCTCTCTCTCTCTCTCTCTCTCTCTCTCTCTCTCTCTCTCTCTCTTAAGTGAATTGATTTTCAAAGTGAAAATATTTATAGAAATCTTTACATAACAACTATGTGTTCATGAATTTTAAGAATTTTCAAATATTTTTCAAGTTTAGAGAATCGGAACAAAATGTAATCATATTTAATATTCTGTGCCATTCAGTGCTCTGTCACTCATTTGTATATAAACTTGGAATAATAATAATAATAACCCTTCAAAATAGATTTAATAATTATTTATCTATATTTTTAGGATTTAATGCTTTAATTTTCAAACTGACGTACCCTCAAAGAAATTCTTTTGACATGACCAAGGTCTTTCATAATTTATTAATCGTTAAACACAAGCTTGGCTTTATTAAATTGAGAAAGCATCAAGCTCATTTGGATATATTGACAAGAAACTTTTTGAGGCCACCTTGCATGTATCAAATTTAAGCAACATGGTAAACGAATATATCTGTAGAGCAAATATGCCTAGATAAAATTGTTTCTGAAATGATTTTCTCGAGCAGACAATAGGAAAGACTATATTCTGTTTACTTTGTTTTTATTTCTTTCTAGATATTGAAAAACACACACAGAATGAAAATAGTGCACAGAATGAAGGGATAGGGAGCGGCAGAGGGAGAAAACAGAATATTTTTAAGCATGAAAAACATCATTCGATGAAGTGATGAATAGGGCTTTCAATTCATTCATATATTCAGTGTATATGCAATGCAAGCACTCCTATGAATAGCCAAGGCTTTCTTCTGAGGGAAAGCCAACACCTGTTAGAGGAAATGGCAAAATGTCGGGTAAAAGTACCTTTCCTCTTATTTGACTTTCTTTAAAAGAGGTATTGACGTGAGAAAAGCCAAGAATCAATAACTACAAAACTAGTGCTAACCTGTCCTCTGGCTACTAATCGATGTATACATTCTGTGCTCATTCTGTGCGTTAAAGATTTATGTGAAGAATAAAATATAATAAGTATTAAATATCATCTCAAATGTATTAGCGTTCAGAATAGGGGTACAGACGGTTGGTTTGAGCTGTCAGTTCAATGCGAGAGAGAGAGAGAGAGAGAGAGAGAGAGAGAGAGAGAGAGAGAGAGAGAGAGAGAGAGAGAGCACAGAATTTTCTGCATTGTGTACATCTGGGGAATGGATATGTGTCTATATATCCTGTGCACAGGTCTAAAAATAGAAGCAGAGCACAGTCTGAGAGGACTGGTTGTTATATTGAAAAATCCTTAGATTGAACTGCTTTTGCCGAAAGCACTCGGAATAAATTGCCAGCGCTATATTGTAGGCGTATGTGCCGTGCACAACATGAGAGAGACAGGCCTTATATGCTGTTGCATTTGCTCCAAGAGCTAAAGTAGGCCAACCATGCAGTCAGCTGTGGCTGTGCTCTGACAGTGAATGTGAACTCTGGTAGAAAAATAACTGTTAGATAAATATTAAGGAATATATTCTGTGTATCTATTATTCTGTGCTTTTATTCTGGGCTCTATTTGGACTCCAAGATTAATATCAATGCATTAAATGTTAGTATCTAATAGTGGGGGATCACCACAATGGGTACTACCATTAAGTTCTTGGTATTTTCAGAAAAGTATTGAACCACAGATTATGTGAAAATTGTCTAAATTTTTCAAACTTTTTAATCTAAATTCTTTGCAATACATTTGAGCGGATTTACGCGGTTGCCTAGGTGAGCTGCCGGTGCGCGAGCACAAGACACTCCATATCTTATGTGACAGCATATGTGGAGGCGCTGCCGATCCCCGTTAATAATCTTATCGCTTCGTTCACTTTTCTATCTCTCTATCACTATTGTTGAAGTTCACATTGCACAGCTTTTTATGAACTAGCTCCATTTATTATCACCACTCATATTGCCCATGTTCATTGATAAGAGCAAAGCCACAAAGCAATAAATTCCCCTTAAATTGCCTTGGTAGTTTACTTTCGATTTTATGTATAATGAAAATATTGAGGAATTAAATATTGTTATTATTATTATTACTATTTTTATTATTAAGCCCATAATGGGATTTTATAGTAGCCTTAGACTATCATTTGATTTTTATTATATTTATTCTGTTCTCGAGTTTATTCACTGTTAATTAGCGTTAGATTTTTTTCTTCAGGGATATCCAAGCTTAACTAGTATTTGGAGTATCAGGGGAAATTTTGCACTACTGTTGCAAATATTGCGGACGGAATTACTGGAAAAATCGGTTTAAAACTGTTAGTTAAATTCAATGGGTATGTTGCTAGGTGATTTGGGCTGACAGTGCAAATAGACGTCTTGGAAACCCCTGTTTTCTGTATGTAAATAAATTTTCTTTTTAATGATTTAAAGCTTTTGTTGCAAACAAATCCAGATTTTGATGGTTTAAAAGTTGAATAATCGAGTAATTATTCTGTTTTAATTGCGAGTAATAATGGATTTTTATTGCTAATCGCAAATTCTAATCTTGTCCCTTTTTTGAAGTGATTCAACTTCAATTTACATTGTTAATCTCTGACGTCTTCGAAAATTATTCTTTAAACTCTTTTGTTATCTAATTTCCTTCATTGATAAGATGGTGAATCACCAAGCTTACTTAGGATATAGCCAAGGCAAGAATGCACAAGATTACATATGGAGTTAAATCTAGTAATTATAAGGTTATTTTATTTTTAACCTTAGTGAATTGAAACATTATCATGGGAGATTATATGAAAAGCTAGTAATTTTAATTAACAATCCCTGGTGATTAGTATTTTGCATAAAGCTTGTGGGCAATTACAATTCTTTAATTGCTTGTTCAACGTTATTGATTTTTTTGGAAATTGCCCAGGGGAATATGCTGAATCTCAAGAGCTTAATAGATAAACAAGTATTTTTTATGCCATGAACTCTAAAGTTTACTCTTAAAAGATATTCATTTAGAAGTAAAAAAATATTTTTTTTCAACGATGTATGCGCAAGGTAATCGAAATCAAGAGTGACAACATTTGCAACATCTTGCAAAACTTTCACTGTTTGCAGATGAAATTCAACATATTTCATCTTGCTAATAAACTTAATTTTGCCATTTAATTCATGCAGTATTTCATTAACATTACCTTGATGAATTGCTTTAACTCATCAGTAGTGAAGTCAAAAATATTTTTAATTAAATTCTATTTGTTCCAAAAGTTCTATTTGAATAATAAAAATTTCCCTTGTTAATTTGTTTTAGATTAAAAAGATAATTTGATTATTTTTTCATCAAAAACCTTGGTGATATTAAATTGGAAAAATTCTACATCTATTGCAAAACCTGTACATTGCTCAAAATACTTAAAACTCCAAACTATTTGCACATGTACATGCTCATTTATCATCAAATAATAATTTCAAAGTGGGATTAATGGAGGATCATGGGATTTTTCTTTCAAACTAACCTAATTTGTCATTAAAATATTCAAAAATTCTATAAAACAAACATAGATTTATCGGATATTAAAATTTCCAACTAATAAAATTTAAAATCCCATTATGAAAATCAATAATTGTTTAGTAGAATGAAAAATGGCTGATAATTCAGCTTAACTCAGGTTTATTCGGGTGAAAATAAAAGAAACGCAAAATTTTTGCTGATATATGAATATTAAAGAATTTTAATCTAGGGAGTGACTGAACATTGATATGCAATCATGTGTGAGGTCAATAGGGTATTGAAATGGGATGTCTAAGCTTGGCAAACAGGGGATTTTATTATTTCTCTAGCTCAAGGGTGCATTTTTCAAAGATCCAAACCCTTGGATATCCCTGTTATTGATGTACTGTCACTGCGTTTCGAATTTTGTGTTCACTCAAACAAAATCAAAGACTCGATATTTAATCTGAAAAATGGCATAAATTTTATGTAATAAATAAGTTTACGGATCAATAAGTTTGTGCTGAGTCTTAAAATAGACTTTCCTTTCAATGTTCGAGAGAGAGAGAGAGAGAGAGAGAGAGAGAGAGAGAACAACTCATATCTTGTTTGATGTCATATACGAAAAGAAAAGATATATTAGTTTTTATAGCAATTCATAGAATATTTACTTTTCTTATTATAAATCTTTACCAGGGATTTAATCTTGTTACTTTTAAAAACTACATTTTATCTAATAAACCAGTGATTTATCTACTTTTCTGTAGAAATCTTGTGCTTGCTTAAATTTTCTCATTTATTTTAAGTGCAAGGCAATATAGATATTGAGCCGCCTTGGCTATTTAGCAAGTTATAACAATTTCGCCTTTAAATTGCGCAATGAATTTATTTAATATTCTGAATAATACTATTCTTCAATATATTCTAATAAACTTATATTATTCAATAATAGGAATTTAGCATGCTTGTTCCATTCATGCATAAATAAATGAACAAGGCATTTCTGTCACAGAGTATTTCCATTATTGAAAAGTTCAGTAAACAAGAATAGATTTTATCGATTGAGCTTGATAGATCATCTATCTACACACACAATGCACTTCATCCAATCATGGGAATTTTGCCATATTATTACAATTTATAATAATATTACATTGTATAATTTCTTCGATTTATTTGGTTGCATAATCTTTTTCTTATCATATTTGCATAATACAATTAATTCTGCCACAGACTGAAATTTTACCTTGCAAAAACATTGCACCATGCTACAGCATTAAGCTTTATTAAATTAGCCTTGAATAATTTAGAGATAAAATGTGCATGACAATAAAAATGAATATAAATGCAAATATTAATTAATTCCGGATATTTATCATGAGTTTTGATGAGAGGTCTGTCGTATCGGAAGCCCTGCCTATCGTTTAATTGGAGGCTTTCCGTTCGTGAGTCCCGAAACGCGAGTTATATCTTAAGTATAATTATCTGAATATAAAATAAATATAATTGACTTCAGTTTTCTTCTCGATGTCAGCTATCGATCGATTAAAAGCGCAATAAATAGCCTTAATGTAAATTCAAGCACAAGTTGGTGAACGCATTTCAAAACAAAGATAACCAGGATCGTATGCTTTCATTAAAAAGCGAACCCCCTTTGGCCATCTCTGTTTTAAAGGTAATAATTTATTATCCTTGGCAAATCAGTGCAATTTTATTGCTAATTAACATTTAATTAGTCATCATTTCTGGGATGAGTTGACAGAAGAATAACAAAAATTAAATTTGTTTTCATTCTTTGGACTCAAATAATAATTAATTATTTTGTCACTATCTCTACGCACAATGGGTGGTAACCTTGCAACTCTATAACTTAATGGTATTTTATTACTTTCCAATTAGATCAATCTATAGAAAATTAATTGCTCTAGAACAAAAGCTCTTTGAATTTAATTAAGGTGAGATAAAAATAGCAATATTTTAATTTGTTATTTTCCAAAATGGAAAATTATTATCGGAAGCAAAGGTTCTTGGTAAATTAACTACAGAAAATTCCGTGTTTACCATATTGATAAAATAATTAAATGTTCATCTTTCTTTATGGCAATTCCAAGATTAATTAATGTGTCACGAAGGTGTTCTTAAATTACCATAATGGAATTTGAGATGCGCATCACGCAAGAGTTACTATTTAATTATTCAAGCTTACTTCTCGTAACAAATTTAATCAAGATAATTTACATTGACAACTGTCTTAGTTTATGTATCAAATTCTTATTTATCAAATCCCATGATAGAGATTTTAACTCAATTTAAACCTACCCATTTCCATAATGGTCTTTTAGGTATAGCCATAATGGAATAATAATTCTATTCGAATCCCATTAGACCAAGATAAAAATATCAGTTATTTTAGCATAAGAAGCAAGGTGCACGAATAAATTTACTTTATAGAAAAATAAGCTACTCAACAGAGATGAGCAAGTATTTGTTCAAACAGCATGTTATATGTCTCTGATTCAATTTTTAGCCTATTTTTAAGTTGTTCCGGCAACTTTATCAAAGAACTTGACCATTTTACCAAAAACATGAAAGGAATTAACTCAAATTGAAATCAAGTGTGTGGGCCCTATGGCTGTCCCTCAATAAGCCGTATATTCTTTATCTCATCTATAAATCGAATAAATCTATAAATATACGTATAAATGGGTTTTTCAAGAAAATCTATTATCAGATGATTAGATAAAACCAAGAAAACATTTTCCGGATGTCTATTTTTGAACGCCAAGAGCATAGCACTACCTTAAACCGGGGGAAGGCATTAGTAAGAAAATAATTAGTTATTCTGTGCTCCAAAAGGCCATTATTCTGTGTCTCTCCTTATCTAAACATTTGAGATATAAGTTGTAACAAAAAAATGTTATAAATTCACTAATAATGGGATTTTAGTAATAATGGGTTTTTAGCTATTATTGTAGAGAAAACAACTGATTGATAATTAATTTATCTTTAAAAGTAGATAGATGATGTTAAAATGATAATGTTCATGTAGGTTAATTTGCTTTCCAGCTCAATAAATAATGTAATTAGATTTTATTAACAAGCCAATTTTCTCTTCCATGTCCTTATTGATGACGACAATCAAGTCTTTCTAAATTTGCTCTTGTTAAATATCCTGAGTAAACAAGTTGTTTGTGTCTGGAAAGTTTTATTCCTGGAAAACGTCGATTGAGCAAGTTAAAATCGATTTGGAAAGCGGACAGAATATTCTTAACTAGAGCATGAGCTAGACTATTTTAAGTGGGTACTTCGGTTACGTATTGGATAACCTTGATAGAATTAGGTTATACATTATGTATTAAATAAACAATTTCTGCTTGAATGTGACGTTTGACCATAAATCATTTGATTAAAAATTAAAAAAATAAACTAGTTCATTGTTAATGAGAATAATGTCCTTGATTAAAAGATTATACAACATTTTAATTCTTAAGAATATTCTAATCAATTGGAAATATTTCAAGTGTTTTACAGTGAAGCGCAAACCTTAAACATTAAACAAATTAAAATTGCCAAGCGCTAATTACAAAGAATGAGCTCGATAACAATCTAGAACATGCGAAATCTTGTTACCTTGACAAGTCCTCAATGTTTACAGTGTTTTTTACGTAAAGAGCGAGAACAGCATTAATCAATCATAATACCAGTGATGTATTGGTGGTGACCCGCTTTGCGCATCACTGACTCCGATAGTATTCATATGAAAAATCTATTTTTGGACTAATTATTGAACAAATAAAGCGCTTATTTTATTAGCTGTCGATTCAATTTCCACGATAACAGTTCTGATAATATTTACTTCAAATTACGTCAATTAGTTTATCAATTGAAAGGCCTTTTGGGTGGAAAAACGTCTTTACTCATATGCTAGGGGTGGCCAAACTCTCCTATCTCAGTGCCAAATAGCTGAATATTTCCAATACTAACTAAAAATTAATCAAAAGGATAGCCGGAAATCCGACATTTTGTTTAGAAATGGTTTAGAATGGACATGTTTGCGCTTAAATTAATTTTAATGAGCAACTTGGTCACCCCTTCTCCGATAACAAATGACGGAATACGAGAGAAAACTCATCTTATCTTCTGATAGAAATGCAAGATAATTGAATGAGTTTTCCACTCAATTGTTATTAATTATCCGATAATATTGTGGGTTATTATAAGAGTGCAGAGTTTCGAAATTAATTGACAAATAATCGGTTTAAAACTAATTCTAAAAATAATTCACCAAGGTGCTTCAATAAAAAAAGAATAAAATTAATATTTAATAATGAGGGTTGTGAATAGCTAATACAAGAGAATTTAGCATGCATAATTAATGTGAACGAAAGCTAAATTCAATGTTCCAAAATGTTTGCATTAGCATGCACAATTATACTGTGCTTTGCTGGTAAAACAACACTTTGTAAGCTTCTCTTCTATTGCTGTCAGGATTAAGCAAGATGAATCATTAATGTACACTTTAGGTGATTCATTTTCTCTATTTAAATTAGAAACAGCACCTGCAAGGCTCGAGTATGCTGCGCAAGGTTGTTCAAACATTAATGACTCTTTATACAGAAGAGATACCAGGGATGCTCACAAAAAAATACCAGGGGGTTTAATAGAAGTTGTTTTAGTATGAATTTTCTAACATAAATATGCCCAGGAATTCTTTCCACTTTGATTTCTCAACCTTCCTTGGACATCTCTGTTACTTATTCTGAGTTTGAGTTCCATATTTGTCATAATTATAGCGAAATATTTTTCTTGAGTTTTTATTTTTTGTAAGAATCACTCAAAAGAATAGAGACTTCAGACACAATGGGAATCATTTTCAAACGATCGATTGGTGGCTATAAAAACCCATTTTAGAAAATAAAATAAATTCTATTTTATTGCAGTCTTTTGTTTTGAAAATATTAATATTAATTCATTGTTTGAATTGCTTTTCTTAAAAATACATGTATATTCAATTAGCAAGGCAATAATTTATCATAAGCTAGGTAAATAACAAGGGTACTTGATAGGTTGCTCTTGAATCGATTTACTCCATATAATTCTAGGAAAATCAATAATATTAAATTTTTAATTGACTTGTCTTAAAAGCCTGAACAACAATTGATTTTAACTGAAAATTGGAGCTCAGGATACGCGGGGCTTCCCCTCAATCGATATAAACCGGGGATTCTTATACGTAATTTCATAGATTCTGTGGAAAGACTTATAAAAGGGCATAGACTTAGAGTCGGTGCCAAAGACTTAAAGTTGTTTTCAAATGTATTAAAAATATATAACAAATTATTTACCACGTATTCTGACCTTTCGATAGATGAGTGGATATGTTTGCACAGAATGAAAAAAAACTACACAATACTCGTGTATTGACAAATGAAATCCGACGGTCAGTCAGGTGTTATCAACCCTCTTATGGATGGGAACGGCTTTGCTTGGAGTCGAGTGTCTTTGCTTTCGATAGAGAAATCGATTCCCAATATATTTATTATATAATAAAATGTTTGTTGGCTTAGATCACAAGCACAGGAAAGGAAGGGAACAGTCGTGTCTGTGTTGTCGTATACAACTCAGCGCTCGGGTGGTTATAGACCAGAAATAAATCTAAAGAATTACTGACGACAAACACACATATATATCTATATTTCTATATATTTCTATATATAATGTTTTTATTCATATTTTTCTCAATAACTGTTTGCCGATAAAAACCAGTGTTTTTAGCGTTCATTCGCGTTAGGAATTGACGTCAATTATAAGCACAGGCATAGAGTTTTGCACTCTCAGCCCCTACCACTGATTATATTCCCTCTCCTCACACGACGCTCTCTCCTGTGTACGAGTACTTTGTTATCGATGATGACTGTCCTCTCTTTCACTCGACAGACCTTACCGTTCAGTTATATTCCGATATTTTATTGACATTTAATAGCTATGTGTATATCAATACTATTATTTGGGATCACCAAGGTGGTAGATCTAGATCAGTTGTTATTTCTAAAAACCCATTATAACGATTTGTTCGATAGCTCGAGGAGATATATGTCAATCTAAGTATAAATGACACCCTGTTTATCTGAGAAACATCTTTGTAATATCCGTTCATAGCCAGAACATCTTAAGATTGTATCAAGAATGCTTTGAAATTCAAGTTTAAAATGTCAAAAATAGCCCTGGGCATGAAGTTTCTACTCGTAAACATAATCAACCGTGATAGAAAACATCGTGGGTGTTTTAATTCTTTGAAGAAACATGATCATGCTCACTTTTATCTGAGCCCTTCATCTGAATTTCACGTTAATATAATTTCCCCTGATACATCTACGATATGCTTTGTGATTGAATGAATCAATCGGCAATTTATGCTTGATAAATATATTTATATAAGTATTTATAGATTTATATAACCAAATAACGAAGGTACAATAAAAGTATGTTTACCTTTTTGCTAACGCACAAAGGAAGTTCGCTAAATGGATCTTTGTAATTTAGCGGTAGTCACTCCACCGGTATGGGCTTCCCTTCGGTGCTGTGCTTATGCTGTGCCTCTCAGATGGAAACCCTAAGAATAATAATAACGAGTCTTGTGATAACAAAGTTTACATTGAATTGCATTTATTTATAGATTTATTAATAGATTATTTCTCTGATGAATAATTTATTCTATTCTTAAGTAAAAACAGAGGTATAGTGGGCTTTTATGTCACTGATGTAATAATGGTAATTTAGCATGCTAAATATATATACACACAATACTATTAAAGACCAAATGTCTTGCGATTGATTACGAAAAAAACCATTAATAAGAACTATGGAAAATTTTATATTACCTATGAAATTAATGTTTGCTTTTAGGTTATCAAGATTGATTGTTGAAAGTCGATAGTTGATATTTACTTTCTGTCTATTCTGTCTCTTAAAGTTATTTTTGTACTAGCTCTAATTTTTTACCATCCACATATAATTAATACACAGAACAATATAATTGTTTTTGTCCTTGTTAATAAATATTAAACAAGATAGATAGAATAATATTACACAAGAATATTGAATGTTCTTGCTTTGGGGCTCGATTTGATATTAATAATAATAATACCTTGGGTATTAAATAGCCAGCAACAAAAGGGACAAACAAGTTATTGATTACAGTCTTTAATATAAGATTTACTTTTAATATATTCTTATCGTTCGTTTTTCTGTATAATACTGTTTGAGAGCACAGAATAATTGAATTATCAAAATGTATGTAACTGTCGGCGCTCTTATTCTGTCCGACTGTCGTAACAAATAGAATGAGATTAGAGTGAGAGCACAGAATATTCTGTGCTTTTATACAAGAAAAGCAACAGAATTACGATGTAATCAGAGATGAGTTTTCTTTGCTAACAAAGAGTGAGAATATTCTTTCACTCCTTTCCTTTGCACAGAATAAGAAATGTTGAACTAAAGGTAAAGTGTTGAAACAATAAAGTGTATCTAGCAATTTATTTCTGACTTAACACTCAGAAGGATTGCCGACAATCAGTGATGAGAAAGAGTGAACAGAATATGGAATCGAAGGAGAAGTTGTCTCCACTTATGCTGTCCTTTGACTGAAACACACTTTACTTCAGGCGCTGGTATGTAATGTACTGGCGATCGACTATACGCCTAATATATATTAGTGTTGTATTTAATTCTGAAAGTTCTCAATATTCTGTTGTGAGTGCTCTCACTCAGTCATTCTGTTTTGAGCATGTTGAGTTGCACAAGAAACTTTCTAGGTAAGTTTCTCTGGTATTTTAGGAAACATGAAAAATTATCACGAATAATTCGCGAATCTTGTAACTTTAAATCTCAATAATTTCCAGGTATTTTTTCGAATAAAGTTTTTCTAGAGTAAATATGACTAAACTATAAAACTTAGTAAACTTAAATAGCGATCAAGATTAAAAATACATTGACTATCCTTGATAATTGAAATTTCAAAATTATTCGAGAAGACAGGCAAGCCATCTACATTATTTTCACTAGATAACGCAAAATAAAATTGCATAAAAACTAGCCTGGTAAACTGGTAACTTGGTAAAATTGCTCAGAATTACAGTATACTACAGTAATTTACTAACACATTAACAACACTCACCGAATTGATGGCAGTGACAGTTGCGCACAAACATATTCCATATACAGACATATTTTAACAGAGCTCAGAATGAACAAGCACGTCTAGCTGAGTTAAGCAAGAATAAGTAAAGGTAGTGCCGGTGTTTTCATGGAAAGCCGATACATATCTTTCTGTTTAATCAATATATTTGTCAAACAATAGGAAAACAATCGATTGATTGAGAAATTCAGTGCAAACCCCGACTGAGAGAAAGGGATGTTGTCTTAAGAAAGGCTATTCCTGACAAACGAGTTGTTAAGAGATATAATTAATGATCTCTTGGTATAAATGAAGAGAAACTTAGAATAACTGATCTTTTATTAAATCTTGTATCATTGTCAAGAGCATGCCAAGATTTAATTAACCTTTGACGTTTAAACAAAACAATAATATGTTGTCTGGACAAGTTTAATTACATTAAAATGTTAATTGTCTTTTTGAAATGTTAATTGAGTAAGCTGACATTAATGAATTAAAGGTTGAGAAAAATTGTAATTGATAATATATACCGATATAAATAATCCTTTTTTAAAATAAGAGCAAGTTTAAAGCTGAAAATTATAAAATTACGATTTGTATGAAGCAGTAAATCAACAAAACAATCTTGATAGTTAGATTTATTAGAAGTTTTGATAAATGAATGAAAAGTTTTACAAATTATTTGACATTTAAATGGATTTTCAAAATAATTACTCATTTTTTGTCCTCAGTTTCGATACAAATATGATTCCGAATATATTTTACAAC
The DNA here is from genome assembly GCA_034697865.1 of Oribatida sp. NCBI lineage: Eukaryota > Metazoa > Arthropoda > Arachnida > Sarcoptiformes > Oribatida sp. Next base: position 3,251 of record JAQGAR010000276.1, on the reverse strand, counting down.
AAATTTATTCTATGCTCTAATTTGAGGCAATGCACAAGTTATTTTAGGGAGTATCCAAGGTATCTGTCTCTTGAATTTTGTATAAACAGGGTACAAACACTTTTATTACAAAAACCAAGATAAAATTAATTGTACTTCCTCAAAAGATCTTGCTTAGATTATAATTTACTTAGGAACTATCTCGGTCAATTTTAAAAAGTAAAACTTATACATAAGTTGATTGACCTTGGCTACCCCCAGGTAAACTCATTTTAATGGTATTTATTAAATAATTATATAATAAATATTTATGAAAAAAGCTAACATGGTAAATTACTTATGAATTGCTATTTTACACAATGTGTTCATGGTGCAATTTAATGGCATTAATTAGCATGATCAAATCTATATCATAGATTATTTATTCAATAGATTTATAGGAGTTTAACTTAATTTTTGAAATTTCCAAAAATTGTTTGAAATAATATTTACACAAAATATGAGTTAAGCTATATATTGTAATTATTGACCATGCTCATTCTGTTTGCTTGAATAAGCTAGCAACCATCTGATCGCTGGTCATGTGCTCTTTTCGGTCGCTGTTATGCTGAGCGGCCTGGTGTCTCATAAGACTGTATTTGCCTGAAAAAAAGAAAGGAACGGATGAAAAAAAACATAAAAAACATTTAAATGTGGTTATCTTCAGCTCAGGGAACAGATGGGAAGACCTGTCAGTTCTTTTCGTGCACTACTCCCTCAGTACTCCTTCTCCCTCAACGACTCTCCCTCTCTCTTCCTTCCTCTCACACTCAGTCTCCCCTCACTCTCCCGTTCTTTACAAATGACTCTTTCCTCTACTCACCCGCTCCTACATTACATTAGTCACCTCTCCCTTTATTTTTCCGCTCTCCCATACATCCCTTTAATTATTCTTCCATTCTCTCCTTCCTTCTCCTCCTCTCCCCGTCTCTCTCCCCTCCCTCTCTCAACACGCTATCCTCTCCCTTTCCCGAAATTCAAAGCATGGTCCATTAATTAAACTTGACTTAACAAGAACAAATTTGGGTCAAGCGAATTGTTTTGTTTCCCAAAAATTTGTGTTGAAAACAAGCATGATGAAAACCAAGAACAACTTACTTGAGAAAAACTTCCCGCAATTCTGATACTCGCATACATTGGGATTGACAGAGGAATGCAGTTTTCTGTGCTCCACTAAATTGTACTTTCTCATAAAACTCTTGCCACAGTTGGTCCAATCGCACTGAAAGCGCCGTCCGGTATGGATGTTCCTGTGTGCGTCCAAATGGGGCTTCGATCGGAACCGTTTACCGCAGTTGTCCCACTCGCATATGAAGGGCTTATCCGAGTGACAGCAGGAGTGGCAGCCGTGTGAATGGTTGTTCGATTTACGCGCCTTTCCACCTGGTTAATTTTGATCGGAAATCATTTGAATTAGCTTGTTGCATTAATTAAATTAAACAAGATTGCTTTTATATAAAACTACATAAATGTTGAAAATTATCAGCAACATTTTTTGTGTACAGCAAAACAACTTGTTCCCTCTCGTTTTAAACAAGTTTAAAATTCAAATAGTTATTTATATTCGAATTAGATAATGGAAATTAACAAAGAACAATTAAAAATTTCGAAAATCTAGCAAGCTCATCAAATAAAAATAAATAAACTTAGCATGCACGAAAGCCGTACCTGAGCCTTGTACAGTGCCATTGAGCACGGTCTCATTAAGCTGGATCATCACCTGCTTATACCTATCGCACTCGAGTTTTATATCTTTGACCTGTTGTTTCAATTTATCGCATTCGGAGTTCTTTGCCGAGAGTTTCCTCCTTAGCTGTTCATTATCTGCACTGAGGCCATCGATCTGCTGTTTGAGACCATTGTTTTCGTTAATGGCGTTACTGTTGAGGACATACATCATGGAATTGTTTGGGTTCATTGGTTGGTCAACACAGCACTGAAGGGTTAACTCTGTTTGGTGAACTAGCAAGTTTGTTTTCGGTTGATTTACGGAACTGTCACTGGTGGTACAACAAAGTAGACTAGGCTAGAATCAATACTGTATTTTGATGTGTTGTTCCTACAAAAATATGTTATGCTGAGCGTTGGTAGGAGAGGGAAATTGTGTTTGTAATGTGTGAGGTGGCTCTCGTTCATTCAATAAAGTATTGTACAGTGTAGTACAGTGTGGGCTATATATGCGCAAACATGTATTATTGACGTAATGTAGTTTACGGATGTGTCTTATTAATAATGGTAAAATTTTCTGGTTGATCTTGTTGACTTTTCTCGTAGAAACTAATGTTAAATGTCTACAGTATGGCTAAAAATTATGAACCAATGGTAGTCTCTCTCTTTTTCCTCTCTCTACTCTCTTTTTAGGACTCTCTCCTACTCTCATTGTGTACTCTCCTACTCTCTCACATAGGAATCTCCTGACTCTCCCGCAAAATACGTCTCTCTCTCCTTTCTCTCTGACAAGTCTCTCTCTCTCTCTCTCTCTCTCTCTCTCTCTCTCTCTCTCTCTCTCTCTCTCTCTTGAAATAATTTTAAAAAGTGTCAAGTTTAATTTTAAAAGTTCTTAAATAAAAACTCCCATTTGGTTACCAAGAACAATTTATTTGAATCTTATTTAAATTCAAACACAAAATTCCGGTTTAGAAAAACCCTTAGTTTATAAATATTGTCTAAAACTTTGATTGATATCAACGAGAATTTCATTGCTATTAAAGTGACGGTTGTTTTTACGGGTAATCTGTGGCGGAACCACTTCTTCGGCAAAGGCGCTGATGGACTCTAACTCCACGCCATTGCTCTGCGATTCAGATTCCTCTTCACTGGAGTCAGAATCGGTTGAGCCCTGACCCGAGTCAGTTGATTGGGTTGAGGAACGGCTTAAGGTCGACCTCTTCAGCTCTTTGTTGCGTTTCTTCCTTTTTTGTCTCAAACAAAGAATCGATAGAATAGTTATGAATACAATCAGTACTAACATCGAGAGTAATAACGAGACAATTGTCACCATAAATGCGAAGCTCACTAAAAATCAGCAAGGTGCAAGTTATAAACTAATGTTATCTGGTTCATAATTAAAAAGTTAATCAATTTCAACAAGTTTCAAATGGTAGTTTTAGATGTTTGTTTTAATATCGGCCAGCTAGCGCATTTAAGCTCACTCTCTCTCTCTCTCTCTCTCTCACTCTATTCAGCAAGATTGATCATTGGGGTTTAGCTTGACTTGCTTATTTTTGAATCGT
>JAQGAR010000275.1:0-18031 GCA_034697865.1 Oribatida sp. | reverse complement strand
CGAACGAAAACATAGACGTAGGGGGCCTAGTTTTCGACCCAAAATCTTCGAGGGGGACTTAAAATTTCCCCAAAATCTAGAGGGGGGGGGTCGACCGAGACCAAAATCTAGGGGGGGTATTTGGCCTATACCCCCCCCGTCGGCATCACTGATGCTAGATCCCAATGAATGTTGATTTTGTTCTTATTTATTGAATAGGAGAGGACTATTGGAAATCGACAAATCAGACGGTCTGACGGGGATGGGAACTCTCAGACCCGAATTGATCGGTTGTTTGGTTATTGTGTTTTGCGTTCTTTACTTCTCATTATTCAAAGGCGTGAAGTCCTCCGGAAAGGTATTCACAAAAAGCCGAGTGTTTAACTTAGTCTAAAACCACTGCTTTTGCCATTATATCAGGTTGTCTGGGTTACAGCCACTGCCCCATACTTAATATTGACAATTTTACTAATTAGGGGTCTATTCCTGCCGGGTGCCGGTATGCACTATCGCATAGTATTCTTTGAAATGTCTTAAATTTCTCGAATCAATAGCCGATGGAATTTCATATTATTTACAACCACGAATGGAAAAGCTGTTGGAGGCCTCCGTATGGGTGGACGCTGCCATTCAGGTCTTCTATTCTATTGGAGTGGGTTTCGGAGTGCACCTGACATATGCCTCTTTCAATAAGTTTAACAACAATTGCTATCGGTTTGTATTCTTCTATTCAATCACTTTTTTTGCTTCGATTATTGAAATTGATTTTTGTTTTTATCAATTAAGCGATTGTTTGATAACTGCGAGCGTAAACTCTTTAACTTCGTTTTATTCCGGTTTTGTTATCTTCACTTATTTGGGTTATATGGCGCACAGTATGCATAAGGAGATCCAGAATGTGGCCTCTGAAGGCTATGGTCTCGTCTTTCAGGCATATATTCAAAATGCAAGAAAACCCAAATCTAATGTATTGAGTTTGGAATAGGTTTATCCCGAAGCTCTTTCGACCCTTCCGTTCGCCAAATTCTGGTCCCTGTTATTCTTCATAATGTTACTCACTCTTGGAATTGATTCGGCGGTAATTTCTGTTTAAGCCTCTCATATTCTTATCTAAATAATTATATGATCTAGATCATTTTGTCACTTATTGTTCAGTTTAGGCGAATGAGTCTTAAAAATATTTATTGATTTTAAAGATGGGAGGACTCGAAGCAGTGATCACTGGATTAATGGATGAATTAAATATGAAGAGTCTTAAAAGGGAATACTTCACAGCTTTAGTGATCAGCACATCTTTCATCGGAGCTCTGATTAATTGCACTCAAGTATTACTCATTTACTATAATTGAGTCATCACTTTCTGATACTCAATGAATAAATTGTTGAATAACTTGATAATCTAAAGGGAGGCGGTTTCACAATGTATTGGTTCGACGCATATTCCGCCAGTATATCCCTTCTCTGTTCAGCGATGTTCGAAGCAATGGCCGTCACTTACTTTTATGGTAATCGCTGTCGTTTCACATGAATATCTAATAACTGGATTCGAAAAAAATAGGATCCGATAGATTTTGCGCTGACATCGAATCAATGATAGGCTACCGACCCAACAGATATTGGGTGCTGTCCTGGAAATATATTTCACCAACTTTTCTAACGGTTCTCAATATTCGCTTTAAATTATTTTTTTAATGTTTTGCAATAAAACGGAATTCCTCTCGAATTGCAGGCAGTAATCGTTCTCTCGATCTATGATTCTGGGAATTTGACCTATTATAACTATGATTACCCCATTTGGGCCACAATTCTTGGCTGGGGATTCACTCTCTCATCCGTATCCGCTATTCCTATTTATTTCGTCATTTATTGGATTCGCCAGAAAAGAGCGGAAAGAAATAGAAACTTAAACGTCAATTGTGTTGATCTCAAAGATATTTCCGGTATTTTTCACAATCTTTCCCCTCTTTTCCTCGATTATCTTCTCATTGTCTTTCATGAGGGTCTTTCAAATTAATTAATTTGTTTTCGTTTTTCAATTTATTTGGGAAAATATGATGAATTAGATAACTATATAAAAGAAACTTGCTATTATTTTGGGCCTTTAACATTGAAATCTACCTAGATAACCTAGATAGCTTATGGCATTTAAGTGCAATCAATTTTTGCCTGAACAGAAGAACAAGTAAAGTGAAAATTGATTTGTTTTTGATGAATATCAGGGACAGGTTGAGAGTTTTGTTGACCATATTATGTAATATCCAAGGACAAGTAGTTTTCCAAAAATGAAATGATAAACAAAATCTAGTGAAGCAGAAATTCCTTGGTTTCCAGAATTGAAATCTTTTAGAATCTTTTACTTTCTAAATACTCGAAGAATTGAGTCATAATCTAAAGAACTAATACTTGAGATTAGATAAACACTTGAATATAATTTACCTATCACTCATAATTATTAATTACATGCATGCTTATCATAAAAGAACATGCTCATTTCAACTAATTCTTGTTTTATATTTCCAGAAACGACTGCTATAGTGATTAGAAACGATATGATACCAAAGTCTAATAATTCTCCGATTTATGTTTGATTTGTCACTTAATTCGTACAAAATTTGGCCCAAAAAATGTCAAATTATACAAAAGTTATGATATTTTAAACTTAAATAATTGTAATATAATATTAATTCAAATATTTTGATGTTTTTAATCATTTGTTTTAAAATATATTTAATATATATTTACGCATAAAATATATTTAAATAAAGTTATATTCCATTGTCTTTTGACTCAAATTCAAAATTAAAACTTTAATCGCTTTAAAATGTTTACTCAAAGGTTTCATTTGATTGAATCAAAAGCACAGAAATAATTTGTTTGCAATTTATTCAAAACTGTGCATAGTTTTGATAATCAACGAAGAGTTCAACTGAAGTGGTTTTAGGGCTTTATTTCTATTGATTTGTGGATTAATTTTTGAGTCCTATTTTTAAGGCTTTATTTACTCAAATAGTTTTATTCGTGAAATGAAATAACGACAATATGTTTGCCCTTGGAATTACCATGGTCAACATATTGCATATCACATAAATTCATAGGTGAATCCATTTAAGTGAGTTATTAAAATGAGTTTAATTTTAGAGACAATTTATAAATCAGTTTTAAGATTAGACCAAATTTTAATCAATTGTTTTAAAAGTGATTCTGTTTTTAATCAATTCAGTGAAGAATTTAAAAAGTTCTGTAATAAGACTGTTGTTGTGACCGATGATGACACTGATCTTCAGCTTCTCTTTGGTCCTAAAAGTGATCATTCATTCGATAGTATTGTCGAAGACTATTTCCAGACTTATAACAAAAAGCATAGTTTGTGGGCAAACCGGCGATGGATTCCCAAAACTGATTCAATCGATTATTTTACTAAAAACCGGCAAAACTTAGAGACTTTGTATTGGATTGTCAACGAATCGGTCTTCAAATACCTGTTAGACAAATATCTGTTCTTTGAAGAGATTGGATTCAATTGCTTTCAGCAAATGACAGGATTTTCATCGACTAATATTGTGTGGACTCGAATCAAATCAGATATAATCACTTCAAACGTCTGTAAACTTAATGACAAAATCGTTAAAATTAAAGACAAAAGAGTTATTAAATCTATTAAAAGTCAAACCAATAGTGGGAATAGACTTTCCGACGGACTCTCCAATGGGTTACAAGAATTTAGAAGAACTCAAATTAATGGCAAATGTCTTCATATATCAGAAATTAGGGACAAAAGGACTCAGATTATTCGCAAATCGATGTTATATTCTAAGCAATCGAGCGGTCGTTTCACAAAATCTTTCATTTTAGACAAACCTTGTCTTCAATGCCATCAACTCTTTGCTGATATGTTTGACAATTCGTTGAGACAACAAATATCTGAGAAAACTAAGAAAGGTTTGTGGCCTCTCCTTCACAGTATTATAATCAGACACAAAACCTGCCGTTATGATCAACTTTTGAACAAATTCTGTCCAATTGATTCTGAGTTCTTCAGACAAGAATATGAAATAAGATATGCTTTGAACCTACACTCCACACACAAACAGGTCATTAGTTTCCTTTATTCTGTCCTTTATTTCGTCTTTCCTATCGAACTGTTTGGCAATAAATCAAATTTTAGCGCATTCTTCGAGAACTCAAAGCTTTTGATCACTTGTGGACTCAATACAGTCCTATATATTCCCGACTTTAAAGACAAAATCAATTTCAAAGCAATCAAATGGTCTGAAAGTTCTGATTATTCGACAGCGAATCTGATCACCGATTCGTTGATTTATTGGTTAATCCAATACATTCTGAATGTCTTGAAATCGAAGTTCTATATAACGGAAACCATGAAATCCAGAAATTTATTCTTTTATCGCTTCGATTTATGGACAAAGATGAAGACCAAAGCCATCAATGGTTTAGTGAAACAAAATTATTTGCTTCCAATCAAAAGAGAAGAATTGTCTCAATTCTTGCCGAATGATTCGACAAAACTGTTGAGTCTATCGACGTATCGGTTCGTCCCGAAGACCAAAGACTTCCGATTCATTAATCGACTCAAACCAATGCTGTCCTCAGATTTGAAAGAAATGAAAAGTTTGCTTAAATTGACTTTAATTGTTCTGAAAAAGTTGAGGAATGTCACAAACGGCAGCTCATTCAAGTCGACGCAAACTCTTCACCAAAATATACTCAAATTGAAGTCTGCCTCAAAGAGTGGAAAGTTGTTCTTCATTAGGGCTGACATCGCAAACTGTTATCCATCTATTAATCAGAAGATGTTGTTTGACATAATCCAAGATATGTTAAGACATATAACAGTTGACAATCAGATGGTTATCAAAGAATTCGATCGAATAATAAGATGCAATAAAAGACTTTTTGTTAAACACATCCGTTATGTCGAAATGGAAGCCGAAAAATCTGTTTCTGAGATCGCAATCAATAATAACATAAAACTTCAGAATTCAGTAATCGTTTCCAAGTCTTATAAAAACTCATATTTTCGCGAAACCATTGAGAACTACATTAAGACTTATATTTTTAATGCAATCATTAAAGTCAATCGAAAGTCGTTTTATCGGATCAGCTCAGGTATAAGACAGGGAGGAATGCTTTCTAGCGAATTGTGTTCCATATATGTCGAGTCTCTCGTCAATAAGTATTTTGAAGATTTGGGTCTTTTGCCTTCTGAGGTGCGCCTCATTCAAGCGGATGACTTCTTGTTTATCACCCCTTCCTTTTTGAGAGCAATCAGAATAATCGAAAAACTCAAGACTTTGTCGACTGTTGAAGAATATAACCTTTCAATAAATTGGGACAAATTGAGTACTAATTTCGATTTAAGCGGATCTGAATTGTATTTGATTCGTGAGATCAAGTTTTTCGGGCATCTCATTGATATTCAAAATCTTACAGTTTGTGGCGATTATGGCATATATTGCGAGCTCTTCATAAACGACACATTCAATTGTAATCCAAACCTTTCACTCAAAGCTCTAATTAACGCAATCTTAGGTAAGTTTAAGGTTTTCTCGTAATCTCTATAAAACACCTTGGTCAATTAAAGCCATAACTGTTTACAAGTTTATTCATTAGTATTCTAAATCTAACCTGTGTTCTATTTGATGCTTTAATTAGAACTAGGTCCTTTCATTTTATGTTTGACTCAAATGATAATAGACTATAAAATTCAGGACAGGTATCGCTTCATATGACTTCCCTATTATTGGATAATAGAGTGAACGACACCCGACGTGTGGCCAAAAACATTTACGAAAGAGTTTTGTTGCAATCGATGCGTTTGTCGGCATTCCTTAGAGTTTCCAAATGGAAGTCCAAACAAAACATTCAAATGGTTCTGAAGTTCACTCTCAGTATCTCGAAAGTGATCTACGATTTGGCCAAAAAGTGGGAACAAATGAATGTCATTGAGTTTGCGCTCACTTTAGAAGAGGTCCGTTTTATAACAGTTAGCGCTGTCTTAAGCCAATGGACTTTCGGTAAAATATCGCATCGAAAAGAAGAACGAAAAGCATTAAAACTTTTGAAACAAAACATTGAAAATGATTTAAAACAATTGAATTTCTTCACAAATAATTGCTTTGATTTTATTTCTACTCAGAGTTTAGGCAAACCTTTTAATCAAATTTTGTTTAAATAAGTTTTTTTTTTAATGAAATATGAGTTTTATACGAATCACTCATTTTATACACATTTTTATCCTTTGATCTCATAATTAATTTTTAGTTTTAATAAATATTTTATAGTTTTATTAGAAATAAATTTCTCATTCATTGAAATATTCCATAAATTGTTATTGAATTCATTGATATGATTTGTAGCGGACTTTGACCGATAAGAAAGACCTTGATTTAGGTAACCATTTCAAGTGAACACAATGACCATCGACTTGACACTGAGTGACCCAGAACCTTGAATCCAAGGACGACCTTGGGTCAAAAGGTTTGGAGGTTTTGGTAATGAACTAACTCTGTCGGAACCTTGAGCTCAAGGCTAACCTTGAAGTTCAAGGCTTATTTAATAAGTCACTTTTTAGCTAACCTCGAAAGCCTTTGTTTGACCTGGAAATTAGGCAATTGACCTTGACATAGGCCTTCAAATCAAGGGTGAACTCTAAAATCAACGAACTTGCATTGTCACCCGAGCAATATATCAACAAATAATAACAAGCAAAATAATGAACGATTGGATTTTAAATCAATTTTATTATAAAAATATAAAAATAAATTAAAATGAAATGATTTTAAATGATTTTCAAAAATAAAATGATTTAATTAATGGGTCTCTCGTTTTATGCAATCAATTGAGACCTGACATCCGCTAAACATAATTAAAAGCGTCGGCACTAAAGGCAACGGAAATGACAGTAAGATTTTTCGTATAAAAGAGGAGCCGACTTCGAAGTTCGATAAAAAGAATAGATTTGACACAAAAGCAATTGTGAAGAAAGGGCTGGCGATCAGAGCTTTCAATCTTTGATTGTTATCTTCTGAAAGATTTGTCTGAAAAGTAATGAATGACTCAATTATTTCTCAATTAATTCATTAAAATATCAATACTTTTATAAAATTCCATAATTTCGAGGAATATATAGAATTAACGGCCATTTCGATGGAAACGCCAAAAAAGTTGAGAATAGACCAGACGACGACCGCTCTGTCCATTCCGTGCCACAGACAAACACAAGAGAAGACCACAGAACCGGCCAACGCTTTTCGCCAATTATTCCATTTCGAGCCGATTATCGGTTTATAGAAATAACTGAAAATATTTTTGAATTTTATATTTCTTTAAATAAAAATCAAATTCCAAACCATTGAAGCCATGAATAGAGTCCGCGATCGAAGTGACGCCACAAATAGGACGAGGAATGTATTCGCGCCACACATTTGGGGGGCGCCGCCATCCGAAAGCCTTGAATATCTTTAGCGATTGCTGACACTGACCCGTAAATTATGAAATACTTGAGATAAAACATGAGTGGAAGTGCAAAACCCAGTCCACACAAAGACCATGCGCTCAGCATTTCACTCAATTCAGGGTAAAATTGAACCGAAGAGGAATACACGAAATGTAACATAAATTCAAAAACAAATGTCCAAAACGTGTATCGAATCAACTGTTTTAAGACAATAACAATTCGATTGCGATTCCAATTGACGTCAATTCTGTTCAACTGAAAGAAAAACCAATGAATTCCTCAATAATTTCAAAAGTATTCGGTTCTAACGTCAGATATGAAGGTATTGTAGAGATGAATGGGTCCCGTGAAGAACGCCGGCAGATATAGACAATAAGCCACACATTCTATCAGTCGATCCCTTTTTAATGAACAGTGAGTCCCATCGCGGATGCGATCGATTGAAAAACTAAGACATTTGGCGTTAAGCCACGCCATACACACTTCGAATAAAAACTGTTGTCTTTCATTCAGTTCTAATGAGGAATTCACAAAAATCGACGAATTGTGGACAGAATATAAACTGAAGACAAACAACAAATAACAGATCAAATGATTGCCAAATGAGTGAATCAAAAGAGCTGTCAATATATTGAACCAAATTATGACTAAACACTTAAGGTTTAGAACCACTGCTATCGCCGCCGAAGAATAGATTATGAAAAAGTGACACAAAAACTAAGAAAATCAAAACACATCAATTGATTTGAAGAACAGTTGTTTTTGTCTTACTTTGGGTTTGTATTTAGCAATGATTTGCGTTAATATTAAGTAAATTAAAATATATTTAAAGTGTTTAACGAATGTATCTCTGATTGCATTCCACTCGTAATCGGAGACGTCTTTTAGTGAGTTTAGAAGCCATCCATCGCTCAGATCTTTGGCGTCAATCAATTCAACCAAATCTAAGGCATAGATTTGGATAATTCGGTGAATTTCTTAATTAATTGTTGTTTTACTCACGTTTTGAGTCGAAAATGAAGGAAAAGAAAGCAAACAAAACACTCGAACACCAAATAAACCAATAAATCTTTGTTTCAATTGATCCCATGCTTTGGTTTTGTATCACAAATTTAAATCAAATTTAACCTCATTTTTCACCCGAGTCTTGAGATTCCGATTCAATTCCAAACCGAATCTGAGAAAAGTTTTTTTTTTAATTTCAAAAAAACTTTTTTATAAGACAACAAATCAGAAGACAATCGATTCAAACGAAGAGATGGCGGTATCTCTGATTTGGTATTTCATATTCAAAAGAATCGTTATTTAACGAAACATTTGTGTCACTAATAGTAACGTTGAGAGAAAAGGACATTAACTCCTGGTTGCTATGGTTATTATGACTGCAATAATTTTTTTTCTCACATAATGCAATCGTTTGAGTATGAAATACTACATTTAATGCTTTCAATATTTTCATATGAAAGACATTTTTACTCCAAATTATAGGATTTGTTTTGATAGAAATTACCGCCGATTTCGGTCATATTCTAATCGAAATTGTGGATAATGTCTGTGAGTACCAGCAAATGGTTAAAGTTCTTCACCGACGCGGGTCTTCCGGCACCGGTAAATACCAATTATGCGATTATCTTCACATCACATCGGATCCAAAACGACATGTTATCCGATTTAACCAAAGAAATCCTTTACGATATGGGCATCAAAACGATGGGTGATGTCATCGCAATCTTAAGACATGCAAAGAGTGTTCACCACGACACCACTCGCGACCAACTACTCGGCCCAACAGAAGAACCCCAAAGGTTCTCAAAAGAGACCACATCTTTGCAGCCCAACTCTTTGTCCATTAAACAGAACGCTCGACCCCTTTCGTCCAGATTTAAGAGTATGTCTGCGCCCGACTCAACCCAAAACTCAAGTAATTCAAGTCTTAAACGAATAGCACAGACCTCTGCTTCGATTAAATCGACTAATCCTAAGATTAGAAGAATAATAGAAGAAGAAGATGAAGAAGAAGGTATTGATGAAGGCATTGGGGAAGAGGTCAATAATGGCAGACATCCAATGTTTGCCGACGAATCTCTACGATCTTCATCTGCCAAACAGAACACTTCTGTATTTAAGCGTTTGGGGGCCGACAAGCCTTCGGAAAAAAGCTCTTCTATTTTCGCCCGTTTGGGCGCCACTTCGGGTTTGGATTCCGTTAATCCTCAACGAAGAGTGACTATCAGTGGGAACAGTATTGACACGACTCTCGACAATAGGAATATCATTAGATTGAACTCAAATAACATTAATAACAATAATAAGCGATCAAACAATCTGTTAGTCACCAAAACAGTCGCCAATAGTTTCCCCAAAAAACCGATTTTGGCGCCGACTTCACGGCTAAGGAGTAACCAAACGGGTATTTAACACACATTTGTCTAAAAACTATCCAAAGGTTAATTTAAAACTTATTTTTACAGAAACGGTAAGCGTTAAGAATAGAATAGGAGTTATGAGAAACTCTAAGCCCACAACAGTGCCGACTAGTAATCGACTGATTGTCAACCGATCCCTTAACACGAAACTGGCGATGAATAGAACATCGACGAGCTCTCCAGCCGTAGCTCAGGCCAAGAGGATTGCCATGAGAAGAGCCGCCGATTCGACGAATCAAAAGCGGACAATATCTTTGCGGAAGAATATCTTCGACAGATTGGGTCCGATTTCGCTCTGAGACTATTTATTTGATGGAATGTCCCCTAAAATCATTACAATTCGATCATAATTTTAATCATTTGAATTCATTCAATGCTTGTGTTTCTTCTTCAGTCGTTTTGTGTTTTCAATGGAAATGCGTTTTTGTGAGAAGTTTTGCTTATTTTTTATTTGAATATATTATCAAATTTTAATTACTTTTGTTTCGCTTAAGATTTAAGATCTATTCAAAAATCTTTTATATTAGAGAAGAACTGAGAATAAAGTATTTGATTTGATTTAAAACTCAATTATCTCTGAAAAGGCACTCAAAATGTATTAAAATTTATGTAATGTTTTATAATGAGATCGAAATTATGAGAAAATGACTTATATTTTGATGTATTAATCACTTAAAGGAACCAAAAGTGCGTTTAAATTGAATTTAAATATCAATTCTTATAAAATATTAGAAAAATTAAGACTCTGTTAAAGACTAGAATAAAGGAATGAATGTCTCAAATCATTCCGAATCCCTCCGACCCCTCATTGATGGCCAGTCGGAGCGCTCTCTCGAACTGTTCATACGAATCATATTCAGGCAAACATAACTGATTGAAACACGTGTGCGCTGTCGGTAATACTCCAAAAGTGGGCGCCGACATTATGTGAAACTTGGGGTTTAGTTCAGCGAAGCCTCCCGGCGGTAGTTGTGAGCACCCGGTCGTGAACTGCAAAAGTCGAGCCATTTCTTCGTCGTTGAAATTGGAGACTGCAGTCCAAAACCAGTCCAGGATTTTTCGGAACTCATAATTACCACTACTGACCGCGTGATTGGCTTTGAACTCTGCGATCGAGTAGTTGCCGGCGCCGCACATCAACAGTTCCAACTCGTTTTCGTCGAAAATACACAACAGATTGTCAGGAATTAAGTCATTCAGTCCTTTGAGGAAGTGCTCCACATGTTCCTTCACAGAAGTGGAGAGCCGGTACTGCGCCAATGCGTCCAAATACTGAAGTTTATTAGTGTTCGTCACTTTGATTTTGGACCCGTTTGGGATCAGTTCAACGGTTTTTATCAGTTTTCCCGAAGACAAGTCGTATTCGTCTTCAGTGAAATGCATTTCCATGTCTTCGACGTCGTTCTCCAGAATGTATTTAATTTTAGAGACATAGAGGTCCGGGTCATCCTTTTCGAAGTACTTGTAGTGAACCCGAAGACCAATGAGTTGAGCCAAAAAAGAGCGCGAAAAGCGAGCCCTCAGTAGTTGTCTATAAGTGGTTCCGAGGGATGACTCGTATAAACACTTTCCCATTATTTTTCCGGCGAACTCATAGTTCTTGAGCTTAAACTGCGAACGAGGGTTGGGGTGGACTAACCCTTGTCTGTCGTTTTTGAAGCGATGGAACAAATCAGAGTGGTCAGGGTCGAATAGGGCTTTGCTCAACAGTTCAAACCATTCTCTTCTAAGTCCGCCCCAATCAACGCCTAACTCTCCAATGAATTGAAGCTCAAAGTTCTTACACCAGTCGCTGACAGTCAGCCCTTTTGTCGCTTTAATGGATGACTCGAGAAGTCTTTGTCGATTGATTCTAATCGGAAACTTTTCGTGAAAATTCTTTTGATGGTATTTCCTGACCTCTGAATAGAAGAAGTCCTGTTTGTCTTTGAATGTCTCACTTCCACCGATGTTATTGAGCAGATGTGCGGTGAAAGTGGCGGCGATTACATTACGCTCTTCGCTTAAGAGCTCCACCGGTGGCTGACAGCCGTCATCAATGACAAGTAAATTATTCTGTACTTCGATATTATCATCACTCAACTGATGGCCTGATTTCGAGAATTGGAATTTAGTTGACGGACACAACCGAAAAGTAACCACTCTTTTGGGAATTATCTTCAAAATGTATTCTTTGATTGTTAACTGTTTTGGTGACACAAAACAAAACACTTTCTTCGGTCGATTCAGTCGTTCGTTGTTAAGGGATAAGAGTCGGGCACTGAAGGCAGAGCTCTGACTCTTTTTGCTCGAATGCTTTTGAACTAATGCCGATTCACTGCTATTCAACACAATTATATTAAACTCTCCGTTCTTAAGAGCTGATCCCCGATAGGAGACGACAGCACTGTAGAGACCCTCGCTTTCAAACTTCAGTACGAGTGCTATTCGGGACAAATTTGGTTGGATTTCCCAATAAAAAGCAGAATGAATTGGCTTTTCAGTCGACATTTCCACCAAATCAACGGCGAAATCATCGCTGGGATCAAAATTAGGACTCACTGGACATAAGTTACCGTATTTATCATGCATTTCGATGAAGAGTGCGTGGGGTATCTTCTCTGTGCAGACCACTGTCGAGCAATGGTTTATAAAACCCGTCTCCTATTCAGAAGAGAAATGTCAATTGGGTCGATTTAATCAGAAAGAGATCTAACCTGAGGAGAGGGCAGTGTTGGCAAGAAATAAATGTTAGTGAAGGGTGAACCGCGTATGTGAGTTGGGTTCGGACCGATTAGTATACTTATGGTATAAGAACCTGATCTTTTGGCAGTGAACTGAACTCTCGCGGCGTTTGCACTTCTGGGGTCACACCCTCCCAATTCTGTTGAGGAAGGAATCACATGCGATCCCTGTCTTATTTCCACTCGAATGTTGTCCTCACTTGATATCGGGTACGGACGACCATTACGTTGGAAAAACTTTATAAATGAGAATTCATTAAATTAGTGATAGTTTTGGAGTTTTCTAAGAATGACTAACTTTGACCACAAAAGACATCGTACTGCCCACCACTGCGGGGTCTGTCCACTCAAACTTAACTCTTGAGTTCTGTGGCGCCAAATAGTTTCCGGTGACATAAGTCAGAAATCCAGACTTTTGTACATTTGATATCATTGTTATCAATGCGACCGCAATGGAGATAACCAAAGAGGTTATCAGCATTTGATCTGAAGATTAAAAGAAATAAAAATGAATTCCACTGAAAATCGATCGAAAAAAGGGCGAAATCCTCGACTCACACGAAGTTTAGCCATTAGTTTAACTAATTTATGAAATGAAATGAAATTATAAAACAAATTAAAAAACGAAATCTAATTGTCTAATGGTATGACTCGACACAGAATTTGCATTTTTATGCCAACTATTACTCATATCTGAAGCAATTGAATGCATTTAAAAGCGAAACATAAAACCAATTAAGAAATTCTGAAATTCGTGAACAGTTCTCAAAGAATTTCATGTTTTACGCAAACGTTCTTTTGATAAATCGATTGAAAGCCAAAATAGACACAAAATTATAGCCAATGTTTGAATGAAACAAAATATTGAATAATTGAATAGAAATAGAGTAAAGTTTGATGGATAGTACCAAAACATACCCCAATTCCATGGCTTTCGATCATAGCTATTGATGTCTATCCAAATGTCTTCGCTCAGAGTCTTCAAGTCGTTTGTATCGTTTGGCAGCGAATCAAAAACAGTCTTCAGGAATGGGTTAATCTCTTCGTTAAATTCATTGTTAGATTGTGTCCAATAAAGAGCTGACAGTTCTTCCAATGACTTCAAGTTATACTTATTTTCAATTCTGAGACACAAAAAGACAAAAATGATTTTATGTTTGAGTTTATGTCAGATGTTTTGAGTTGGAGTGCAGTAAAAGATATGTTTTAGACCATTAACTCAGAAAAGACTAATTCGTATTACAATATCGATTTCATTGCATTCATATCGCATTCAAACAAACTTTTGATTCTCTAAATATTTGTTTATTCAAATAAAAAGTAAATATATTATTTGACTCATTGTTTAGTTTAAAAGCGTTGGAAACCAATACATTTCGATCGGTTATCAATAAAATCAAATTTAATTATCATTCAATTGACTGTCAAATCAAGTCATACACAGAAAAGAGTCTCAAAAAGTCATCTCAAAGTCAATGGTTTTAATGTATTCATTGCAGACATAAATACAATTTCATAGAACTTTTGGCGAACAATAAACGGAATTCTGCGAAAATATCGATCAGAATATTCTGTGTCAACGGTGCACAGAAGGACTGTCTGGATAAGTCCTTCAATTTCCAATGTGAATATAGCTAATTCAATAAGCTCCCAGGATTCTCTTATCAAAGATTCAACCAATAATTGCAATGGCTTTTCAATCAATTAAATCAAGGTAATTTTTAGAGTAATTTTTAGAAATCTCTAATTTTTACTTTTCTTACTGTAATTTCTTAAAGTTATAATTTATAACTTGATTTAAAATATACAAGTCAAATTAAGAAGAAATATAATAGAATAATTAAAGATCACACTGTGTCAAGAACAATTGTGATGGTGCCCAAAACATATAAACATGTTTTTGACACTCAAAATACTTTCGGTCTAATAACCAAAATAATAGAATGCATTTTATTTATATGGAATTTCTTTATATACATTTATATATTATAGTATAAGTATTATATAATATATAAATATGAGGGTTGAAAAGTAACAAAATATAGGATCCATTGAACATCTCTGGTAAGAAAGTATTGTATAAATCTAATGAATAACTTATTGCCCATAAAATGAATGGTTTATAAGAGAAGAACCTAATTAAAAATGAAATCAAGTATTCATTTGGATAAGAATTGTAATAAACTGAGCCTTTGAATCCATAAAAATTTAGAGAACAAAATCGATTTACCAAATAATTGAAATTATGTTGAATTCAATTTTCATAAAAAAAAGTATTTCACATAAAAAGTTTTCTTTTTTAAGGCGTAAAACTGAATAATAACTGATTTGTAATTCTGAGAGCTTTTGTGGATTTCGGTCAACACTTTAGAAAATCGATAATAAGGGTTATGGTATGAATGGATGGTAAGAATGGGCCATAATTTGAGTATTATATAAATTTTTCATTTATATTTCCAAAGAATATTCTGTTCTGATGGCACTCACATTGATTTTTCTGATAAACAATTCATGAAAATGCACTCACCTTTCGATAAAATGGTTGGGAATACTGTTTTTTAGGAGCCATTTATGAAGAATCTTATGATCTTTCAACTCCTTGGCCAATCGTATGAGTCCTTGGAACGCCTTTGTCGTAGGATCGGTTGAAGTACTGTCCGAGCGTTGGTCGTAGGAATGGATAACATCCACGCAATCCAATAGCGTCTGACAGACTTCAGAATAAATCATAATTAGATTAAATTGAGTCCTAAATCCAAGTCATGAGTCTTGTAATTAAGTTCAGAGTCTGACAAATGAAAGTAAAAATGCTTCTGTTTATAGCCTATAAATTATAGACGTATCGCACAGTTATTAACCTTTTATTTTGATTTTTAAAAAGTTCAAAATTACTTGAAAGAAGTCTTGGTTCGAGTTTCAACTCATCTATCAAACTGCCAGCAAATCTATTGATACGAATCTTATATTTATTTATTTGTATAAAAAATTATTTACTTTTAATCGTAAGTCAAATATAATCACAACAAAAGTGTTGTAATATTGGAGCGGAAACTTAGCGCTCGTATGATATTAGGATTTATTTGCAATTAATTCAGATTAAGTTCATTAGACTTGAGTTAAGAGTTCAATAAATTGACATTTTATTACTGAAAGTCAAACTCAAGACTTTTACAACTGTTTGACAAAAAAGCTTATTTTCAACTAAATTATTGATTACTTTTGAATTCATTTGGATCTCATTTGAATACAAAGAATAAATCAATAAAACAACTCTCTATTCATGAATTCTAACTAATTATGAGTCATATGACTGAAGACATGCAAAGACTATATTCAATATGTCTTCAGTTTTTGCCAATTGGGAGAACCGGTCATTAATTTTATCACAAATATTATCTTTGATTATATCGATTGAAGGATAAGAAACATTTGAATCAAATAATATACCGAATCTGTCCATTAGTTTTGAGGGGTTGTGGGCATCGATGGTCTTGTCGTGGATCCAGTTTTTAACTTCAAGTTCATGTTTGTTTCTGATTCTTACCATTTGTTGGTTTATTGAAATCAAGACAACTATGAAAGTTATCAAACCGTAAGCAACGGGTTTTAAATATGGGACCATTTTTTGTCAATTTATGTCTAACAAAACATCACTTTTTTGGTGAATTTAGTCATGGCTTTAGTCACCAGTATTTGAAAAATATGTTTTCACTACAATTAATAATCGAGACGTCGATCACAAACAAAAACTCATACGTTTTGCAGGTTTTTTGAACATTTTTGTCGATTCAATCGAGAATTGAGGCGTTTTGTTGACGTCTAAAAACATGTCAATTGAAGTGTTTTTAATACTTCAATTGTTTTCTATAACAACTCATTTGAAGTTCAATAATAAGAGCGTTTTAATAGTTTTATTACAAACCAAGTATTGATTACAAACATTACATTTAAAAAATATTGTAAAAAATATTTGGCTTTTAAATGACAAAACATATGACTTAAGACTATTCACTCAAACCGTTACATAATAGTAGAACCCTTTGAGGTAAACGTCTTTTCATCGGAAAGTTAATCTCCTTGCTGAAAAATTATTTTAATTTGAATTTCATAATGATAAATAAAATATAACTTGAATACTAATTAGTTTATTTATCGCTTATAGGTTATTAATGTTGTTTACCTTGCATTAAATTGTAATAAATTAAAATAAATTATAGCTTGAAATGTTGAAAAAGCATGAATATTTCCTTAATTTTCTTGGTGAGATATTCAATTCATTCAGAATAATGTTATGTAACTATATTAATAGAAAGAACAAAGTTGAACCCAATATTTGATTAGACTGTTGATTGTACTTGATTAAATTAGTTGGCAAAACAAAGCAATTCTAAGAATTGCAAACTCAAATTGTTTTCTAATATTGGAATCCAATTAAAATTCCAAACTATTATTTGTATTGATTGTATTCATGGGATCTATAATTATACACTAGTATCAATTAACTAATGATTAAATTCTTTGAGTAATTGATATATCAGTTCATTTAAGTGTTATTAAACGAAATCCAAACCTAAAGCTTCTGAATCTGAATGTCTGATAACTAAATAAACTTAAGGGAAATAATTTCGAGTCTCTTATAATATCCCAGAAAACAATTTTAATTAAATGTCATAAAAAAACAAAAATAAATGTAATTTCAATTCCGCGAAACGGAAATGAGTTATCAGTTATTTTAGTGCAGAACTCAAACGCAATGCAATGCGAGTGAGTGTCGGCCCCTAACAGCCCCTAATAGCCCATCACATGTCTGTCTGGCAAATGAAAGTCAATGTTTGCGCTGAGATCTGCCCACTGTTTCAATACAATGATGTCATCCACTTCTTTGTCATATATGACATGAAAGGGCTTTTCCTCTATTTTTGACACCATTTCTGTTCGTATGACTCATTCGTCTCATCCATTCATTAAAACAAATTTTTGAGATAAATATTTGAATTTATATTTTTCTAATTGACTTTTTGTATGACTTTTAATTATTCTTATTATGGTCTCAATTGAATTGTTTTGATTCAATTAAAGTCCTATGTATTGAATGGATTTGTATGACTCCAAAGCCAAAGTGATTATCAGAAATAGTAGTAATATTTCAGTTATTGATAATAATATTGATATAAACAATAGTTATTCAATGCCTTCGACCACCACTACAGCCAACGAAAATGTGAGTAATGTTTACTTTAATTGATTAGCAAAACTATGTCTTGACTTTCATTAATAAACACCAGAGGAATGTGTAATTAGTTTTCACTTACGACCAAATGTTGGCTCACTTTTCATATCAAACCAATGATACAGTCGAAGTCTTGAGTTATCCCTTCCTGAGCTATCCCTCGCTCTAACCTATCCCTCATTTTGTGAAACCAATG
>JAQGAR010000274.1:0-18034 GCA_034697865.1 Oribatida sp. | reverse complement strand
ATTCTGGCTTTTTGCCTTTGATGAAAGACTTATGCTTCGCATTGCCGAATAAGCTGTATTCTTCAACACGGCACTTCGAGGTGGTCTTATTTAATTTAAATAAATTCAGATTCGAAAGAAAATTGAGTTTTAATAATCGGTTTAAGAAGTAAGAATTTTTCTCGATTCTTTGATAATAAAAAATGATTATCTGGTTTTCATTAGGGCTACTTCAGATTGGATTTTCTTCTCACGAAGATTTTCTTCTTATTTTCATCTTCTTATTGACTATCGTTTCGATAAACTTTTTTTTAACATTATCATCTGGTATAATTTGAATTATATTGCGACAAACAGAATTTTGCCCATTTTTCTTCATTTACTGAGTGAATCCCAGTTGGGATTTTCAATTTTTTTTCTTCATTAGAATAGTTTTTTATTGTTTATTCAAATAGTTGTTTAACATTTAGGTAAATCAAATAATAAAATTGTCAAAATCCACTTTTTCTACTTTCACATTACAATATTTCATCTCCAGTTCACTTTCTGATCTTGCTTTTGCAATACCATCAGACCTTGAAATGACTGCCGGATGTTATAAGACTTGTCTTAATTATAAAAGTCGCACTAATACATTGAAATGTTTTATGGAAATTCAGTTGAAATTTCTTCTGGTGAAACTCATTATTGGAAGAATCAAAATACAATCTTAGTTGAATTGTGGGCTTTGATTGAAGGCTTGTTTAACTCAAAGTCAATCCAGACATATGATGTGTTATAATCAGATTGTATCTCAGTTTTCGCACATTTGAGACTATTACTTCGTTAATTGCACATCTCACAGCGATTAATTCCATTGAAAGCTAAACCTCAATTTACTTCTAATAATATCGTGGTGAATTATTTGCGGGTATCCACCCATTCTGAAATGATTTTTAATTCGTGTCCACTTTTCAATTGTTAATTTCTCTAGTGAAAAAAAAATTTGCCTTTTAGGGATATGTCTGTTCAAAGGCTAGTTGTCCTTCATTTTCACCAGTAAAATCGTCTTGAGTGAGAAGTAAATTTGAACTGATCTTACCAAGTATGACCAAAATCAACTTAGGTGACGATTTCCGATGAATCTATTTCACCTTTAAATTGATCAGAATCTTTAAATTTAATTAATCAACTGAGCTTTAAGTCCGATTTTGAGCGATTTCTCTAATATTCTTCGTTTAATTTATTAATACTGAATCAATTCTCATATATTGTCTTGTAAATTGAATCCGAATAGGTGAATAACTTATTCTGTGATTAATTAAGTCTTGAGTAGACGTGTTCAATCTCTTTGTGATGAGCATTTGGCTCCATTTTTTTAATGAGCTCCTTGGAATATGCTTTCTGTTTTTCCGTTTCATGACTGAGTTTTCATCTTGACAAGTATTAACATGAACATAACTTATGAGGAAAAACGGGGAGGAACTGAATACCTCTCCTTGCGCTGTATATGCCTGCCTCTTCCTTTACCTCTACAACTGCGCTCACAGCAGCACGGCTCATGCGTTTTTACCTGCGTCTCCTGGCCTTGAAAACTTTCATTGAACAACTCATTGAATTTAATCGACAACTGTTTATATTTGTAGTTAATTCCTTTTGCTCATCACGGATTTGTCTAAGTGATCTTCTCATTTCTATATTCAATGTTGGTTCTCTTAAAATGCTGTGTTCTTGATTATTAAGTTCATCGAGTTTTGATTGTATCGTTTCGATTGTTTTCTATTGCTTTTTCTTTTGACTGTTAAGTTGTCCAATAACAAAACCGGTAAAAGTTTGAAGCTCTACAACACAGTTATGCGGTTTCTTATTATAACTTAATTTACAAAGGTTTGCAGTTTACAGTTTGGACAGATAATTCCAGGGCATTTCTCTGTCAAATGGATTTAGGCATATCCCTAGAATAAAGCAATGGATTGATTGTCCTTATCTACGCATCTATAAGGGCAAGTAATTTAAATCTCTTCTTCTAGGAATTGCATTAAATGTGGGCGAGGCTCTTCATACAAATGGTTAGGTCCTTCAGTGGGTGAACCACATTTAAAATTCAATGACATGACTGAAAGACAGAAATGAAAATGCGTTCGCCTTTTAAGGCAGAAGGAAAGCATGTGCTCAGTGGTGTCCTCTTGGGTCACACCCCCGGCGGTTTCATTTTTGGGGTCATTCCTCGAGGCCAGGCCGCTCGTAGGCCTCGATTCGGGTGGCCACGGACTCAGCGTTCACCTGCGCCTGGATTTCGGCCTGGGAGATGAACTGCATTTCCTGCCATCCTTCGTCTGCTTCTTCTTCGTCGGCTGAGGCATAGATTTGGGCAGCGATCTGTTCTGCGATCTCTTTGACCGGCTCTTGAGGTCTAAAATGTCTATAATTAACATCTGATCTCTTCTTCAGATTTTGTATGCTACAATATTAATATCTATAATATACTTTATAAGAAGACTATTGATTATTAAAATGAATTAAGATTTTTGATTTATGTTCCTGAGTATTTAAGGAAAGATATTATCAAGGCTCACCACCTTGATCATCTTTGCGCGCATTTAAATAAGAAAACAAGTTATCAAAGGATAAATTCCAAATATTTTTGGGACGGGATGAAACCCCAAATTGAAGAATTTTGCAGGAATTGTGATAGTTGTCAATTCAATAAACCTAAACGTTTATTTACAGCAGGTAACTGTAGAATTGTGCATGTTAATAACTCTTTTGAACTGTTACAAATCGATATTACTGGATCCTTTACTGAGTGAAAATAACAATAATCATATCATTGTTGCTACTTGTTTGTTAACCAAATTTATTGAATTGCAAGCTATGACTAACAAGATGAATATAATGTTGGCAATTTCATTTATGACCAAATTTTTACCAAATATGGACCACCAAGGTATCTTTGTAGTGATCAAGGTACTGTTTTCATGTCAGATGTTGTGCAAGCTATTATTGCCATACACATACCGGTTGCACAGTGTTTTTCCACTGCTCATAATCCAAAATGTCAGTCTAATGTTGAAAGATATAATTCAACTGTTAAATTAATGACACTAACATAACTAGATTTGAGACATAATTTATGGGTGACTGATGCATCATTTATGAATATAATTGGTGAACTACAAGCTCACTCATTGGATTGTATAAATGTTGCAAATGATAGCTTGTGCATCAGTTATGACCGCTCTTTAATTAACCCAAACTTCCTGTACAATGTCTTTATGGGATTGGAAACCTGATACATTGACTTATTCAATAGTGTTGATGAAAGAGTTCGTTATAGAGTAGAAATGCCTGTGGATCAAATATCATGGAAAAGACGTCGAGTTCCTGATTTCAATAATGCAGTTGAAGTCTTTGGTGACGCCCACATGTCATTTATTAAGATCGCTCCTTAAGATATGCCTCATCATAATTAGGGACAGCCAAGGAGTTACAGAAGACAAAGAGATTTGCCTATTCCTCCAATGACATCATCACCACGGATTTATCCAGAAATCACAAGAAGACCGAACGCAAGTTCTGATCTGGCTCTACTTGGACATCCTAATACACCGGTTTCGAACATCTCTGTGAACTCTCAAGAAAACGCATCGGATCCTGAAAACACTTCAACGAATTATATTAGTTTGGACCACCTTGAATATCACAAGGTGTTAATTGTATTTGATGGCTTTGTCCTGTTCTTTATGCTATTTTATTCTTTTTTATGTTATTTTGGGAATTCAAACTATTAATTTATATAATGTTATTCTATTTTATTTCAGAAAATCTAGTTCTTAGTTAATTTTAGATTTTTGTGAATGTTTAATCTGTGTTTACATTGTTAAACATAAATTAAATTAAATTAAATCAGCCCGGAGAACTGAAATGGTCTCCACCTTGATTGTTATTTGCAATTGATTTATTCATGATTATCGAAACTGAAATTTAGAAATATAAATTAGTTTTTTAATTGGAGAGCACTTGTCTTATCTGTTAAGCATTCAATAAATGGTTTTTCATTAATAATATTTGATTTGATTTTTATTCAAGTTTTTTGGAATTCCGAACCTTAAAAGGAGTGAGAATTGACCTCATCTCTTTCAAAAGTTATATTTTGGAATAGCACTTGGTCAATTTTGACATTACACACCATATTTTTATTTTTGTCTTTGAGCCTGGAACAACTTTTACTGCGAGCATTGTTCTTGGTTCTAATGTTATCTCTCTAATTAAATGAATTTGTTATAACCCTGGTCACCCCTATATTTCCTTTGTCGTGAAAGGCTCCGGTTTGAATCAACTGATGACTCATCTCCTTACAGATTGACGTAACGGCCTGTGTTCCTCTCTAATCTACGACCAAATCTGACTGTACGCTCTTGATAAGTGTTAACTCTGTTTCTCAATTTGGCTTCCATTTTGCTTATCCTTTCATCATTTGATTCAGTTTCTAAAATCATTCTATACATTTTATGAGCAATTGAGCCCAAAACTCTCTAACTCATCATTTAAATAAACGTCAGTTTTGTTAAATTTGATAATGTTTATTGAAAATCCAAATTGGATGTCATAACTGAAAGATGAGGTCAAGACTCACTCCTTATGGAATCGAAATTGAATTATGAATTGTTGAATTAAATATTAATCATTTTTAATTTGTTTCCTGGAACAATTGAAAGAAGAACAAAACTCTGGATTACTCAAATGGAACTTAAATTTTATTTAAAATTTGTTTTTAGTCGAAAATCAGAGAATGAAGGGTTTACAATAATTTTTATAATTGAAAATTTGTGGAATTTGCGTTAGAGAGCAAGGATTGAGAGAGAGAGAGAGAAAGACAGAGATTAGGCCTACGTCTCCCTTTTATAGTGTTGACTCCTGTGTCTTTGGCCCTCAACTCTGGTGGTGCTATCCTCTAGTGCACAAATTATATGTCAAACATATATTCTGTGCTACAAATGAGACATGAGTGCGGTCTAAAAAATAAAATTTATTAATTTTTTTTTAAAAAGGGGTCAAAATTCATTTGACACATTTAAAAATATATATATTGCAGTTATATTGAAAATCATCTGACTAACAACAACCAAGATCTAGAGATCCTTTCAGTTTTCCGGACTTATTTTCAAATTTTGTTTCCCAAATTAAAACAGATTAATTATTTACAAGAAACCATAAATCTATTTTAAATCTAAATATTCTAAGAAAAAAAGTGAAAACAATATTGACACAGAATTCAATAAGATAAAATTTGTTCTCAAAACTAAATTATTACAGTTAGTTACAGTTGTCCATGATGTCTTTGGAGGAAAAAGGAAAATCTCTTTGTCTTCTATGACTTCATGGATTTATTTCCATAAGATGAGCCATTTCTCTTGGAGCAGCCTTAACAAATTACACGTGGGCGTCACCTTAGACTTTTTCATCAACTCTATTAAATAAATTTTGAAACATATAATCTTTTCCCGGTGGTTATAACCATACTAAGACATTTATCTTTTCTCTCAGGCTACAATGTTTTCAAATTACTTCCGAGTGTTATATAACTTTTAGTTGAAGAATTCTCAAAAAATTATCATTCATTCGTGCAGTCACTTGGTTTATTGTTGAAACAAACCTTTTTCTACTAATGAACCTAATTGAAACATTAACATAACATTTATTATTGATATTAGCATTCGATTCATGATAATCACCAACTAAACTTTTGACAGAGTAAGTCCTGAATACTTGAGAATAATAAACAATTGAGAAAACATATTCAGTATTTAAACTAACAAAATAGTGAGAGCTGAAGGGTTGTTAAGCTCTTGACTCTCGGGTTTGATCGCAATTAAATACTCAATTAATTCGGAAATAAAACGTTTATTTAAAATCGTAAAAAAGCGTTACAATTTTTAACGAAAGCGTTGACTCGAAAAAGGAAGCGGAAGTCAGGCGTTCCTCTCGCTCTTCTCGTCAGAGAGCGAGCCCTCAATAGGACAATAACCATTAATTTTAGTAATGGTAGAGGTATGAGACTTTGTCTTTAATATAATTAACTTTCATATTAGTTTTATAATAGTTATATTTCAATGTGTCAACGCCTGCCATGTTGTTGTTGAATTATGATGATCAATTTTTTGTCTGATTTGCTCCTATTTTTGGGAAATTTTATTTATTCAATTTTCTTGGACTTATTCTCAATTATGAGATTTTTTCAATTATCTTATATAAAATAAACTAAGAATACTGTTATTGTATGACATCTGGTCTGGTGTCTTTATATTTGATTGGGACGATTATCGAACTTACCAATTTTAATAATGATGAGTTCTCAAAGACAATAACATTGTCGCGTCCCTTGTACTCATATCCACGTTTTCCTCCGATATCTTTTCTTGTCCTTCACAGGACTTGAACTCATTTGTCAAGAAATCCGCAAACACATCTATCTTTTTCTCAATTTGGATTTCATTGATAAACCTCACTTTTCATAGTTGTTACTTCAGGATTCTGTTCTTGCATGTTCTTATTTGCTTGAACGCCATGTTAGGGGGTTACCTTTCATTAAACTATAAAATAATTTACCTGTAAACCTTAAATCTAACAATAACAGACAGAAACACAAATTAATAATTCAATACAGATTGATAATGCATATTGTAATGGATGGTGTCAATTCGACCACCTTTTCGCCATTACGGCTAGTGACCACTTCTTGTGCGGCACTGGGGTAAGTCGGCACTCCTTCAACCGGACCCAACTCCTGTCACAAAGGCCACTCACCCATTACTTCTCATGAGGTAGCGTGTTATATGAAAGGGCATTAATTTCTCTTTACTTTTCACCGGAGATATTCCTTCCCACCGACAGACGAGCGGTCAGACCCGTCTGTGGTCAGGTTGCGGTGGACAATAAATCAAACTTACTTTCAATAGGTTCAAGTCGACTTCATTCGCACAACAAATTACAATTTCTAAAATCCCAACTTATATTGAAATTGACCATAATAAGTATATAAAGATTTCTTAACTGAAAACACAGTTCTTTTGATTATAATCAGTACATTAAGGCAACCAAGGGGGTGGCACTCTCTTTTATGGAGTGTCCCCTCTGTCAAACCCACTCACCGCGGCGCCGCGCGAAGACGTGCCCATGACGGCAGTTGGGCCAATGTTGGCAATTGTGCCCGTGTTGCCGTTGTGCCCAAGCTGGTGGTCGTGCAGGTGCTGATCGTCGGGCCAGTGACGCCAATCGTGCCCGATCTGGTCGTGTATCCAGCGAAAGCAGCTGTGCCCGATCTGGTCGTCGTGCTGATGGTCGTGTTAGTGGTCGTGGTGGCACTGGTGTTGGTGCTGGTGTTGGTGGTCATCCCCGTCCTAGCTGTCTTGCTAGTTACGAAAGTGGTGCCCGTGCTGATAGTTGTACCAGTCACGGCGGCCAGAGCCTCAAAGGCCAAACACCCATTCATACACGAGGGGAATTCAGGTAGAGTAGGAGGAGGGAGAGATAGAGAAAGAAAGAGAGAGAGAGAGAAAGGCTATTGTCTCAAGTGAGACAATAGGAAAAACTCACTGTTGTAGTGGTTGTTGTCGTCGTAACGGGCGATGATCAGCAAATGCGTTATAAAACGCGCAGATAACAGCAATCAGTGCTGTTATCATCGCTTGTTACCCTCTTATCAGATGCGATGAGGCCTTTGAATGCAATGAACCAGATTAGAGATCCCAATTCAACCCATTATAATATAAAGAAAGCTAAACAAAACTATAAATCAGTCTTCCACTTACTCTTTCACTTAACATTAATGTCAAATAAACAAAAATTTTGTTTGTTTTGTGAGTCTTATTATTTCCAATCTGCCGCCGAGGCAGCGCCGGCTCGAAACGGAACGGAAAAGACGGACTATTAAATGTGGGCTCGAAACGGAAATAAACTAAAACGTGATGGGACGTCGGACAGGCAGCCTGAATTTGGCCGCCAGAACTGCCAGAAGTGCTTGGTTGTCTGCCGTCACTGTTTTCGCTTCAATCGTTTGGTTTATTCCAAGCGTTCGTTTGGCTCTGGTCTTTTTATTGAATATTTTCCTGTCGATGCTGTTCGCTCTGTTGGCGCAGTTTGGTCTGATTAGTTCAGCCTGAAGGCGCAGCTCTGTCTCAGCGGTGTGGTCTTCGCGCCACCTCCGAAGGGCTTTCCACAATCTATTTCTTTCTACTAGAAGAAGACAGCTCCAGGAGAAAGCTCTTTTCAATCGGGATCGTGACCCATCTTCCGTGTGTGTGTTCAGACGTGTGTTCTAATGAACTCAAATTTACTTCACATTCTTGGGGCGATATTTCCGGTGCTCTAATAAGCACTTTATGGGCATATTTCATCGAATGTGTTCGGGAACACGCTGGTCACTCGTATACCGGGATCGCTCCCGAACTCTTGTCAAATTGTATTTGGGTACATTAAAACTAAACTGGTCACCGAAAAATTGGTCTGACCGATTTACGACAAATGCATTGGATGGTAGGGTCATAATGACCTATGCGAGTCTCAGCTCGTGAATAATTGAGACAATTAGAATATTTTATGGATAAAATTTATTGGAAACAGGAAGAATAAAAGCAAATTTTTGAAAGCTAGCGTATATAAAAAATTTTTAGATCCCTTAAAGCGAATCAATAAGTTGAAGATTGAAGATAACTAGATGTATGGTGCCTCTCCCGAACACCGATGATCCATATTTTCTTCACAATAATATTCTTTATTTCCTCACAGTCGAATTATTGCGAAAATTCCAATGATTCCTATTTTAAGACTAGAAATTCCTATTCAACGCTTGAGGGTTAAATTTTGTTCACTGTAAAATGTCGTTTCCTTGCTGCGAACTGAGCGAAATGGCAAAGGCGTTCCATTTTACAGGCAATAGTTGCGGGCAAAATTTTGACACATAAATTATAACCACTTGTGCTGTAAGTGCAAAGTAATCGCACTTGTTGAGTATGTAGCACTCACCCACATTCTGATAAGGTAACTTTTAATTCCTTTGTGATTTGTCGACAACCTTTTTCTCATGTTCTGAGTCGGAGGTATCCCATCCTGAATCGAATTCTTGACCAGTTGATTTTCGCCTTCACCTCTTCACTCAGCTTCTTTATCTCATCTTTAAGCTTGTTGACTTTGGCAAATCTCATCATCTATACCATCTGTAAATTCTCTTATAGTATCTTCTAATGCCCATTGCATGACTGAAACTTATTTTTAAAAACTGCCAATTTTCTCAATTTCAACTTCTTAGATAAATCTTACTTTTTCAGTTGTTTCTTCCATATTCCTGTTTTGAAGGTTCGTAGTTGCGCGGACGCCATTTAAAGGAATGATATCCACAGGATATAACTATCAACAATAAGACTATGATTACAAATACAAACAAGATTTGCACATCACAACGGGTAGAGACAGACTGAATATCAATAGTTTCTATTCAATAAATTTCAAAATATTTACTCATCATTTAGGAATGATAAACACAGGATGAGCAAGCATAACATTCTTTCAGAATTATCAAGCGGATTGAAATTAAATTACAAAACTGATGCCTACAGACATAACCAGCGAGGCAGATTTTCATCGTGTTGTGCGGTCTCACGAGGCTTTTCATTATTCGCACATTGCTATTAGTGTTCTGCAGGAGGTCGGCCTCCGGTCACAATATGTAATATAATATTCCTCATTTGACAAAATTATTTGAAAGTTCAGGACTTTCACGGACGCCAATTGCGGACGTCAAAATTGGACAATTTTCCAATGAATGTTTTATTCATACATTCAAAATACTAGAGATAAACTGTTAGGAAGTGCTCTAATAGATAGCTTATCATAGAGAAAAAGATTTCATAAAAGTTATTGAATACATATAAAGGCAAATTGAGAAAACAACATTGTAAAATTAAATTTAAGTTTCACTAGATAAATTTACAATTGAAAAGTGGAAACGAATTAAAATCATTTCAGAAAAAGAATGGGTGGATACCCGCATACAATTAAACACAATATAATTAGAAGTAAATTGAGGTTAAGCTTTCAATGAAATTAATCGCTGTGAGATGTGCAATTAACGAAGTCATAGTCTCAAATGTGAGAAAAACTGAGAGACAATCTGATTATGTCACATCACATGTCTGGATTGACTTTGAGTTAAAGATCAGCCTTCAAATAAAGCCTACAATTCAACTAAGATTGCATCGTGATTCTTCAAATAATGAGTTTCACCAGAAGAAATTTCAACTGAATTTCAATTAAACATTTCAAGGTATAAGTGCGACCTTTATAATTAAGACAAGTCTTATAACAACCGGCAGTCACTTCAAGGTCTGATGGTATTGCAAAAGCAAGATCAGAAAGTGAACTGGAGAAGAAATATTTTAATGTGAAAATAGAAAAAGTGGATTTTGACAATTTTATTATTTACTAAATGTTAAACAACAATTTGAATAAACAATAAAAACTATTCTAATGAAGTAAGAAAATTGAAAATCCCAACAAGGATTCACTCAGTAAATGAAAAAGAAAAATGGGCAAAATTCTGTTTGTCGCAATATAATTCAAATTATACCAAATGATGATGTAAAAAACGTGTAATAAAACGATAGTCAATAAGAAGATAAAAATAAAATAAAATGAAAAGAATAAAACATCAATAATAGATGAAAAATCAAATTTTATTCAAATACAAATTTTAATAAAATTTATTTAAATCATGGGAGTGTTAGTCCAGCCCATCCAGAATCCGTGCCGCAAATAAACAAACTCGGGTAATGCAAGTCCTATCTCCCTTCTGGTTACCCCACAGTGAAACCGATCGTTGAGCTATTTATAAGGAATCGCGAAGAGAAATCAAATCATTCATCTCTCGTGGTTCATGATCATCTGGTGGAGAAGGATCGAAATTGTGAACTTGGAAAGAAAAAACAATAATTAATTATCATATATTATCCTGTTTAAAAATTTACCTGAGTGACAATTCCCAGGTCCGTTATTACTAATAATAACAAGAGCACTGAAGGTCTGTGATGCCGCAAACCCAAAGGCCATAATCGACAAATGAGGACTGTTGTGTTTATGCTCCTCAGTTTATTGACTTTTACCATAAGTGTATATGTACTTTTGGTGTACCGATATTTCGACACCAATGGATCAATGATCCTTGCTTCTTTGAAACAAATAGCAGTTCGTTTATAGCTATCTAAATTTCTACCCCATATCAATGGGAGAAGAACAGCAAATGAAGACGAGAGCCTTGACCAGTCTTTCAAAACTCGTGAGAAGAAAATCAAATCTGACGTAACCCTTATAAAAACAGATATAATCATCTTTTAGTATCGAAGATTCGTGATAATTCTAACCTCTTAAAACCATTATTATAACTCAGCTTTCCTTTTATTTGAATTTATTCAAATTGAATAAGACCACTTCGAAGTGCCGTGTTGAAGGATACAGCTCTTTCGGCAATGCGAAGCAGAAGTCTTTGATCAAAGGCAAAAAGCCAGAATTATTTTTATGGCCTCCACCAGGATCGCATCAATGATGTTCAAGAAATTCTTGATAAATTTCTTCGGCAATATCGGTTGCTTCTAAAACCTCTCGATAAACTGCAATCAAATCGATACAATCTAAGAAAATCATTGGCACTGTCACCACTCTACCAGCTGCTCGAGCTTCGGCTAGAGTATCGTAGACGTTTTCCATGCAATAGTGCCACACAATTAGGGCTGTCATATTTTGTTCATTTATATTGATGACAGCCAAAACCTCAAAATCAACGTATAATTCCTCTCCGAAACTATTATCTGAATCTGGCGAAGAGGGCTGAGCACTACTCGAAATTGTGGGCTTAGAAATCGGTGGCCTAGTCTCAGTAGTTTCAGAATTTGAAAGTCGGGCTAAATCTTGATGTTCTTCAGTGAAGACTCAACATTACTGTGTGGTATCATCCCAATTATTATTCAATTCATTGAGTTTGACGACCGACTGATTCAATAAATTCTGAGTCTAGCATTACGGCTCTTACTGTTTCCGCCACTTCAGTTACTATCATTGAATTGCCGTCAGAACAATCATCACCAAAAGTTTTAGTAATCAATGTTGTAGTTATCGGTGGAGACAGGACTTGAGTCGATGTACTCGGCTGAGAAAAAGGCAAAACATTGAGAAAGGAGTTCAACTGAGTACTTGTGCTAATAGTTTCAAGGGGAAACCGGGGGATACCCCTATTAACACAAAACTGTTAAGACAATTATAATTACAGTCAATCAATCACATTCTTTCTTACTGTATCTCAATATTTCGTTCAAAACATGAGTCTTGAAAACATTTCCTGAGGGATACTTTTCCCTAAATTACATGGTCTCAACCTAGTGCAACGGTTGTTTTCTCAAACTATGAGTATTGTTGGCAAAAAAGACTGAAAGCCATGATTGAAAAAAAAAGTATTCCCTTCAAATTGTGAGAAATTCATGTAAGAAATTCTATCTTTTTGTGAAAGTGAGAAAAAAATCCTGGCATCAAATGTTTTCGACAATTTTAAAACGGAAATTTTGGATACACCTTCAAAAAAAACTTCGCATTTTGTTCGCTCATTTCTCTCATAGTCTTCAAAATATTTTCTTTTCCACTCAAACAAACATATTTCATGGATTTTGCTTAAAATTAAAACTTAAGAGAAATATTTATGAAAAAACATTGAAAGAAAAGTTCATTTCTCATAATTTTGGTCCATTACTCAGAATATAACTGATTCTGAGCCTGGAAATTGCCGTTACTTTTCTTCCTTTTATTTTGAAGCACTCTTTTAGGCACTAATCATAGTTTATGCAATTTATTAGAGGAGTCAATCAAAGGGTTATACATATTTTTTAAGAAAAACATATCCTATGACTTGCGGCTAAATTTTTACGACAATTCATACAAATACTGTAATTAAGAGATTACTCAGGACCTAGATAATTCAATCAGATAATTCGTTTAGTGATTCTGAGACGACTCATCCATTTTCATCAATTCATTGATATCTTTATTAATAAAAGTTTTGAAATATGTGTCGAGAAATGCGGCCACGTTATCCAACATTACTTTCAAGTTTTAATCGGTGGCAAAAGATGCAAAGGTTTTCAAGTTTTCAAATGTAATCGCAATAGTCTTCAAGTGTTCGCTAGTTATTGTCAAAAGTCGGTAGGCCTCATATCTAACGATCAGTTCGCAGACTTCACGAATATGTTTGAGACCATTCGGGTCTTTGAGGACCAGTCGATCGCAGTAAAAGAACTTAATTAATGTATTAAATGATCGAAAGTTATGTATTTAATCTCCACTTCTTTGGATTCTTTGAAATTTCCCGAAAACATAGCTCTGAAGGCTTCACTTTTAAGAGAGGGCAGAGCTTTTAGTGCCTACAATTGCTGTCTTTCGATGATAAACACGACATCTTTTCTGCCTCTCTCAACAGCTCTTCAAACAGAGCACTCAACCCTTTTCTCAAAAACCCCTTTGTTTTAAAAATTCAATCCTTTGTTTAATCAAATTTTTCTCAAAATTTAGTTTCAAATAAAATTATTTATTCAAAAATCAAAGTTTTTGTTTCATTTGAAGTTAAAGAAGGCTTCACAATAATAAAAAAACAATCAATAAAACTAATAATTAATTGTGAAACATAAAAAAACAGAAATCCAAAACAAATACAATTGAAACAATACACTCAGTAAAATATAAAAAACAGAATAAAAATAAAACTATAATTGAATTAAAACTAAAATTTAAAATAAAACAATTGTTTGGAAGCTTATCAAATGAAGGCAAAAATGAAGACAATTTTTTTAAAACATAATTAAAATGTTAGGGACTCAAATGACAGAACACACCATAAAAGCTTACATCTATCCTCTATCCACCAGAGCGAACACTAACATTACCAGTATTGGATAGTGATCAGGGTCCATCACAAACCAGGGAGGGCGGAAAATGGAATATCCTTAAACCCATCCCTGAATCTTAGCCCTACACCCTAAAACTATGTTCCTCCTATTATGTAATACCTACAAAAATCCAAATTTTTTTTAAAATCTTTGGGTAGTCTTTAGATATAAATAAAATATAATATTAGTTTAGATTTAAATAGAATGTTTTCCCTAAAAATGTAGTCAAATAAATTTTAAAAATCACCCAAGACAATAGGAATATTTCAATATTTTATATCCAGTTTTGAACAAATATTTGATTTAACTAATTTCAACACAAGTTGTAATAATCTACAACATACAAATCTTGTAGTCTTCTACAAAATATAGATGTTTAAAACATTATTTTTAAAATGTACTTAGTTTTAATAGTGATAAAAAATTGACGAAAATCAGAATTACTGAAATAATAAATAATTGATTCTCTTCGATAAGATCAAATATACATTCCTGGTCCAATTGTTACTCATCATTGCCAATTTTATGGATTTTATCGTTAACATAATAGAGAGGTTTTCAAGAATCCTCCTTTTTACATAAATAAATCTAAGCTGCCGAAGAGTATGCAAGGGAGAACTGTTTTAAATATTCTGTTGATTCAATTGTAACCATAAATACATTTAAACCCTCTTAAACTCACAAACATTTGATTATCGCCTTAAATCAAAAACACATTTAAATTGTAAACTAATTCTAAGAAAATCTTATTTGTGTTTGAAACAAAAAGAAGCTGACATTGAGGTCACTCTCTGTCCCTTCTTGAGAGAGCACTCAAATTAAGCCATAAAAACTAATCCTTCTCTCAAGTGGACATCACATAAACACATTCTGTATTCATCTCTAGTGTTGTAAACATCTCTTGAATTGTAATAAACTTTCATTTTTATACTTATTTTAAATTAAACAGTATTTTAAACAAAACGACTGCAAAATAATTCTATATTTCAAAAAGTTAGAAAGCTCAAAAAACAGATCTTGCTACAAGCATATAACTAAAATGGGTTTAAGTTGAAATCTATTTTCTTCAGATATTTTTGGCTGATTTTCCCGAAAAATGGCGGCTACGCTAATTATCCAGCTAGAGTTCCTTCGAGGACGATAGGGATGTTTTTCAAATTTTTTAGATACAGATTTTTTGTTGATTGCCACTTGGGGATTTCGTTTCAAAAGAGTTAAAATTTTTAATGACACTTGACAAGTTGTTTACCCATATTTTTAGAAAGTATTCTGTACCACAAAGTATATGTCAATTGAAATTGTTATAAACATGTACAAGCTCCTCAAATTCAAATTATTAACTGTTTTAATAGAAATCTAATATTAATTTACTATAATTTGATTCTAAAATGAAGTGCGTAATAATCAAGGCTCTGTTGGCAATACTATTATGTCTCTCAATGGTCAGCATAAACTATTCAGAGTCTGATGCCGATCTTATGTATTTGGAAAAACAAGGTAGAGTATTTCTAATAAAAATATAATTCTCGTAAAAAGTTTAATTTTGCGCAAACCATAGAACTACTTTTATTTAAATGACCTAGATCTCTAATCAAATTAAATTTATTGTTACGGTATCAATATTTCTACAAATTATTCTATGAACCAACAAATCTATCACAAAATACTCTAGAGCTATTTTTCCAAAATATTACTAATGTTATTGTACTTTCACCAGGAATCAATATAGATGAAAAGACAAAGGTATTCTTCGATCATCAATATACAGATAACAGAAAAGAAGTGCTTGGACAAGCTATATTAGATTTTTCAGACCTTTGGGATAACACCAAAACCACAATTGATACTCTCATGGTAACTGATAAAGAAGGATTAATTGAAGATATGCCAAGGCTTTTGGAATTTCTTAAAGATCTTAAAACTAAATTAACTCAGTCGAGTCCTAAGACTGAATTGGGTTTAATTGCAAAGAATTATTACCTAGAACTGATCGGAGATTGCGAAACAATATTCACAGGCATCCAAAATAATTTGCAAGGGTTACAAGGTGAGAAACCTTTTACAAAAATGGATCTCCTTGACACTGTTCAAAAGGGCGCGATTCCCGCCTACACTCTTATCGACAAACTGCATGAAACTGATAAAAAAGCCGAAATATATAACTTTAAAGATGCCTTGATCATTTCGAAATCATTTCATGAAGATTTTATTAAGATGATCCCTAATTATACTAGCGTTACTCCTCTTGGTGCCCTTATGCGCAGGGCATTTGAGAATATTCTCAATGTAATTGTCACATACATTGAAAACAAAATGCAATCACTTCGATTCGAACTTTAATTTTTTATCAAGTTGAATTTTTATTTTGAAAATATTAATAATAAGAAAATTTTGAGCTAATCCTGCTTCTTTGAAAAAAAACCTTCGATTCCTTAAATTCTTAAAAATAGGGCAAAATTGGAAAATGCCCTAAAAATTTGTCCAAGCTAAAGTAATCCCATCAAATATTGAATATGCTTGCATAGTAAACATTATATTTCATTTTAAATAGAGTACAAATAAAATGAATCTTGATTAAAAACTAAATTTTCTTTCAATTATTTCAAAAATTAATAATTTTTACTAAAATTATTGAATCGCTAATAAATGCCGAACATATGTAAAAAATAATACCAAAAACACTTGTGATTAAATTCATTTTGAGAGCTTTAAAATCTACTAATAAATTCAATTCATCGAAACACAATTCAACCAAAGACAATTTATCGAAAAATAATTAAAGATTTATTATGTTAATCAAATATAAAAGGAAATTAATTATCCAGACAAAATCCAGTGTTTTCATGTCACAAAATTTTTCAGTTAATATTTTTGTGACGAAAAACTTGTTTTTGTTTTATTTATATTTGATACTTGATAGAGAATTATATATTTGTTCAACCGTGATTTGTTTTTCGATGAACTGGAGCAATCCCCATGTGTATATGTATATGTGTTATTCAATTTATGTATAGGAAAAAATGAATAACATTTTGAGTAAACAAGTTTTGGAAAATTATAAATAGATCCTCTTTACATTTTAACAATCATATTATTACCAATATTTATCGGACGATATCTCGACTAATAAAATGTTTAAATTCATTTCTTTCGTGTCGATAGTTGTTTCATGTATTTTGTTTGAACCGACACTTTCAGAACAAACCACTGTTGACCCGCAAAGTATCCTAGAGCAAATTTGTTCCTAAAAAATAATTAATGTGATTAAAATTTTTCCACCAGGAGTCAATTTAGATAAAGAGATGGAGAGTTTTTTCGCTCGTCAATATAATGATGACCGAAAAGAATTGGTTAAATAAAA
Source organism: Oribatida sp. (assembly GCA_034697865.1). Classification (NCBI taxonomy): domain Eukaryota; kingdom Metazoa; phylum Arthropoda; class Arachnida; order Sarcoptiformes; species Oribatida sp. The sequence goes on along the minus strand of JAQGAR010000274.1, from coordinate 736 downwards.
TTCAAAAATCATGTCAGACTTGTGGGACAACAATGAAATTGCTATTGATAAGCTCATGGTAAATAAAAAAGGAGAGATAATTGCAGATATGCCAAAGCTCTTGGAATTCCTCAAAGACCTTAAAAGAAATTCTACTCAAATAATAAGTCTTAATACTGAATTGGGTTTATTTGCACAGAATATTTACCTAGAACTGATAGATGATTGCGAGAAAATTTTCAGAGACATCCTCAATGATTTGCAAGGTAAACAAGTTGATATGCCTTTTAGTTTTAGCAAGATGGATTTTCTTGATCTAGTGAAAAGGGGCGCCATCTACGGTTTTAATCTTCTAAACAAACTTGACGAAACTGATAAAAGAGCTGAAATGAATAACTTGGAAGACATGTCTGTCGTAACTCATAATTTTTTGAAGATGATCTCCTATTTTCCTCCGGATGCTCTTGGTACCTTAATGAAAGGTGCATTCGTGAATATTCTCGAAAATCTTTTATCATTCATTAGAAGCAAAATACAATCACTTGAGTCAGAATTGTAATTTTACTAAAACAAAATGTTTATTTGAACAAGCTTTAAATGTTTATTTTAATTTTAAAAATTTAAAAAACATTTTTATCTAATCGACTAGATTATCTATTTAAAGTGATCTTTCAATTTTGATCAGTTCAAGAATGCCGTCCTGCATCTCTCGGACAGCCTGGTACTCTGTGAGACCCATTCTTCTCTTGTTACTAAT